>JAPJBO010000509.1:0-164430 GCA_030068145.1 Diplonema papillatum | reverse complement strand
TACCCAAACCCGCAAACCCGAACCGCGTACCCTAACCCCGCAAACCCTAACCCGCAAACCCCGCAAACCCGCATACCCAAACCCGCATACCCTAACCCGCAAACCCGCATACCCTAACCTCGCAAACCCGCATACCCTAACCTCGCAAACCCCGCAAACCCGCGTACCCAAACCCGCATACCCTAACCTCGCAAACCCGCATACCCTAACCTCGCAAACCCGCATACCCGAACCCGCAAACCCGCGTACCCTAACCCCGCAAACCCTAACCCGCAACCCCGCAAACCCGCAAACCCGCATACCCAAACCCGCATACCCTAACCCGCAAACCCGCATACCCTAACCTCGCAAACCCGCATACCCGAACCCGCAACCCGCGTACCCTAACCCCGCAAACCCCGCATACCCTAACCCGGAAACCCCGCAAACCCTAACCCGCAAACCCCGCTTACCCGCATGCGATAACGTTTTTCAAATACACACAGCAGATCAAAGAAAGGGGGGAAAGGTGGAAAATGCAGATCAAACGGGAGTAGATGTGCACACTCGCTTATCCGACTCTTGACTTACTATGCCGTGTTCTGAAAGCTGTCGAGGGGCCCCTCCATAGGTTCTCGCATGATTCGTTCGCCTATGTAACACTATCCGTTTGTAGTACGCTTCGCAATTGTGTTCTTGCACTCTAGCCGAATGGCGGGTGGCGGATTTCCGCGCTCGGGCGCAAGACACAATTATGCTGCTTTTGCAGTGCAAGCCGAACCCGGTTCGCGACTTCGGTTGCGGTAAAGTGTTACAAAGTCTTCGGCTTTCAGATCCGGATACGCGTATGCAACAGATAGTTAGAGGTCACTTGAAGGATACCCGTGTGCAGCGTTCGAAAGAGTTTGCGTATCTGGAGTCTTTTTTTTTTTTCGGGGGGTGCCCTTTTGACCCTATGTATTTAGATATTTTTTGAGAAGAGAATTTACGACAGCCTCGAGGATATTCGTCATTTCCTGCGTTCGTCCAGTGTAATTGTCGTCCAAGTTACTGACCGTGGGAAGGGGTTCCACGTACATGCTGTTAAGTCTGTCTGAGTGCGCGATGCAGTTTACCGATAGCCACCGCGTGCCTTCTGTGCCAGGGGTCGGATACGTTTACTTGCTGACCGGTGCTAACGTTGTAGAAGGCCCACCTATCAGCCTGAGTTCAGCTCCACAAGGTTCGTTTCGTTAAGGCAACTCATGATCACTTCGGTGTGAGGGATTAGTCCTGTTAGAAACTACTTGTGGGCGCCTGCTCCGTTGCGTGGTCTTCTCTCCGTACAGTGTTCCACATCTGGAAGGTCCTTGCGTTCAGTTCGCGCTTCCTGTGGGCACAAAGACAGTCGATGACTTCAGGAAGGAATCAGCCATTCTTGCGTGATGTAATGTGGAGTGCAGATTCCGTTTGTTGCCACCTTGGGTTGTCAGCCCAGTCCTCCCCAGTTCTGGGTTCGGTCCGGGTCCCGTGAAATTAGGTGAAATTTGTTCCGAAACTGAAAATTTGTTCCGGGAAGTGAAAATTTGTTCCGGAACTGAAAATTTGTTCCGGGAAGCGAAAATTTGTTCCGGGAAGTGAAAATTTGTTCCGGGGTGAGTTTTTTTTCTGGGATGCTCACTGATCGTGTCAGCCATTCTTAGCCCAGAAATGAAAAAAAACTCACCCAGGAACAAATTAGTCAGAAAAAAAGCCCACCCCGGAACAAATTTTCAGTTCCCGGAACAAATTAGTCAGAAAAAAAGCCCACCCCGGAACAAATTTTCACTTCCCGGAACAAATTTTCACTTCCCGGAACAAATTTTCACCTCCCGGAACAAATTTTCACCTCCCGGAATAAAAAAGTCGGAAAAAAAGTCGGAAAAAAAGCCACCCCGGAATAAATTAGCCCCACACCCCCCCCCCGGGTCGAGCTAATTTATTCCTGGGTGAGCTTTTTTTCAGGCTTTTTTTCCGACTAATTTGTTCCGGGAAGTGAAAATTTGTTCCGGGAAGTGAAAATTTATTCCGGGAAGTGAAAATTTATTCCGGGAAGTGAAAATTTGTTCCGGGAAGTGAAAATTTATTCCGGGAAGTGAAAATTTGTTCCGGAAACTGAAAATTTGGGGTTTGCCAAATTTTCCAGATTTTCACCATTTGTGTGTGATTTTTACAATTTTTGTGTAAGGTACGCATACCCGAACCCCCCCCCGCATACCCGAACCCGCAAACCCGCATACCCAAACCCGCAAACCCGAACCCGCGTACCCTAACCCCGCAAACCCTAACCCGCAAACCCCGCAAACCCGCATACCCAAACCCGCATACCCTAACCCGCAAACCCGCATACCCTAACCTCGCAAACCCGCATACCCTAACCTCGCAAACCCGCAAACCCGCGTACCCAAACCCGCATACCCTAACCTCGCAAACCCGCATACCCTAACCTCGCAAACCCGCATACCCGAACCCCGCAAACCCGCGTACCCTAACCCCGCAAACCCTAACCCGCAAACCCCGCAAACCCCGCAAACCCGCATACCCAAACCCGCATACCCTAACCCGCAAACCCGCATACCCTAACCTCGCAAACCCGCATACCCGAACCCGCAACCCGCGTACCCTAACCCCGCAAACCCCGCATACCCTAACCCGGAAACCCCGCAAACCCTAACCCGCAAACCCCGCTTACCCGCATGCGATAACGTTTTTCAAATACACACAGCAGATCAAAGAAAGGGGGGAAAGGTGGAAAATGCAGATCAAACGGGAGTAGAATGTGCACACTCGCTTATCCGACTCTTGACTTACTATGCCGTGTTCTGAAAGCTGTCGAGGGGCCCCTCCATAGGTTCTCGCATGATTCGTTCGCCTATGTAACACTATCCGTTTGTAGTACGCTTCGCAATTGTGTTCTTGCACTCTAGCCGAATGGCGGGTGGCGGATTTCCGCGCTCGGGCGCAAGACACAATTATGCTGCTTTTGCAGTGCAAGCCGAACCCGGTTCGCGACTTCGGTTGCGGTAAAGTGTTACAAAGTCTTCGGCTTTCAGATCCGGATACGCGTATGCAACAGATAGTTAGAGGTCACTTGAAGGATACCCGTGTGCAGCGTTCGAAAGAGTTTGCGTATCTGGAGTCTTTTTTTTTTTTCGGGGGGGTGCCCTTTTGACCCTATGTATTTAGATATTTTTTGAGAAGAGAATTTACGACAGCCTCGAGGATATTCGTCATTTCCTGCGTTCGTCCAGTGTAATTGTCGTCCAAGTTACTGACCGTGGGAAGGGGTTCCACGTACATGCTGTTAAGTCTGTCTGAGTGCGCGATGCAGTTTACCGATAGCCACCGCGTGCCTTCTGTGCCAGGGGTCGGATACGTTTACTTGCTGACCGGTGCTAACGTTGTAGAAGGCCCACCTATCAGCCTGAGTTCAGCTCCACAAGGTTCGTTTCGTTAAGGCAACTCATGATCACTTCGGTGTGAGGGATTAGTCCTGTTAGAAACTACTTGTGGGCGCCTGCTCCGTTGCGTGGTCTTCTCTCCGTACAGTGTTCCACATCTGGAAGGTCCTTGCGTTCAGTTCGCGCTTCCTGTGGGCACAAAGACAGTCGATGACTTCAGGAAGGAATCAGCCATTCTTGCGTGATGTAATGTGGAGTGCAGATTCCGTTTGTTGCCACCTTGGGTTGTCAGCCCAGTCCTCCCCAGTTCTGGGTTCGGTCCGGGTCCCGTGAAATTAGGTGAAATTTGTTCCGAAACTGAAAATTTGTTCCGGGAAGTGAAAATTTGTTCCGGAACTGAAAATTTGTTCCGGGAAGCGAAAATTTGTTCCGGGAAGTGAAAATTTGTTCCGGGGTGAGTTTTTTTTCTGGGATGCTCACTGATCGTGTCAGCCATTCTTAGCCCAGAAATGAAAAAAAACTCACCCAGGAACAAATTAGTCAGAAAAAAAGCCCACCCCGGAACAAATTTTCAGTTCCCGGAACAAATTAGTCAGAAAAAAAGCCCACCCCGGAACAAATTTTCACTTCCCGGAACAAATTTTCACTTCCCGGAACAAATTTTCACCTCCCGGAACAAATTTTCACCTCCCGGAATAAAAAAGTCGGAAAAAAAGTCGGAAAAAAAGCCACCCCGGAATAAATTAGCCCCACACCCCCCCCCCCGGGTCGAGCTAATTTATTCCTGGGTGAGCTTTTTTTCAGGCTTTTTTTCCGACTAATTTGTTCCGGGAAGTGAAAATTTGTTCCGGGAAGTGAAAATTTATTCCGGGAAGTGAAAATTTATTCCGGGAAGTGAAAATTTGTTCCGGGAAGTGAAAATTTATTCCGGGAAGTGAAAATTTGTTCCGGAAACTGAAAATTTGGGGTTTGCCAAATTTTCCAGATTTTCACCATTTGTGTGTGATTTTTACAATTTTTGTGTAAGGTACGCATACCCGAACCCCCCCCGCATACCCGAACCCGCAAACCCGCATACCCAAACCCGCAAACCCGAACCCGCGTACCCTAACCCCGCAAACCCTAACCCGCAAACCCCGCAAACCCGCATACCCAAACCCGCATACCCTAACCCGCAAACCCGCATACCCTAACCTCGCAAACCCGCATACCCTAACCTCGCAAACCCCGCAAACCCGCGTACCCAAACCCGCATACCCTAACCTCGCAAACCCGCATACCCTAACCTCGCAAACCCGCATACCCGAACCCGCAAACCCGCGTACCCTAACCCCGCAAACCCTAACCCGCAAACCCCGCAAACCCGCAAACCCGCATACCCAAACCCGCATACCCTAACCCGCAAACCCGCATACCCTAACCTCGCAAACCCGCATACCCGAACCCGCAACCCCGCGTACCCTAACCCCGCAAACCCCGCATACCCTAACCCGGAAACCCCGCAAACCCTAACCCGCAAACCCCGCTTACCCGCATGCGATAACGTTTTTCAAATACACACAGCAGATCAAAGAAAGGGGGGAAAGGTGGAAAATGCAGATCAAACGGGAGTAGAATGTGCACACTCGCTTATCCGACTCTTGACTTACTATGCCGTGTTCTGAAAGCTGTCGAGGGGCCCCTCCATAGGTTCTCGCATGATTCGTTCGCCTATGTAACACTATCCGTTTGTAGTACGCTTCGCAATTGTGTTCTTGCACTCTAGCCGAATGGCGGGTGGCGGATTTCCGCGCTCGGGCGCAAGACACAATTATGCTGCTTTTGCAGTGCAAGCCGAACCCGGTTCGCGACTTCGGTTGCGGTAAAGTGTTACAAAGTCTTCGGCTTTCAGATCCGGATACGCGTATGCAACAGATAGTTAGAGGTCACTTGAAGGATACCCGTGTGCAGCGTTCGAAAGAGTTTGCGTATCTGGAGTCTTTTTTTTTTTTCGGGGGGGTGCCCTTTTGACCCTATGTATTTTAATATTTTTTGAGAAGAGAATTTACGACAGCCTCGAGGATATTCGTCATTTCCTGCGTTCGTCCAGTGTAATTGTCGTCCAAGTTACTGACCGTGGGAAGGGGTTCCACGTACATGCTGTTAAGTCTGTCTGAGTGCGCGATGCAGTTTACCGATAGCCACCGCGTGCCTTCTGTGCCAGGGGTCGGATACGTTTACTTGCTGACCGGTGCTAACGTTGTAGAAGGCCCACCTATCAGCCTGAGTTCAGCTCCACAAGGTTCGTTTCGTTAAGGCAACTCATGATCACTTCGGTGTGAGGGATTAGTCCTGTTAGAAACTACTTGTGGGCGCCTGCTCCGTTGCGTGGTCTTCTCTCCGTACAGTGTTCCACATCTGGAAGGTCCTTGCGTTCAGTTCGCGCTTCCTGTGGGCACAAAGACAGTCGATGACTTCAGGAAGGAATCAGCCATTCTTGCGTGATGTAATGTGGAGTGCAGATTCCGTTTGTTGCCACCTTGGGTTGTCAGCCCAGTCCTCCCCAGTTCTGGGTTCGGTCCGGGTCCCGTGAAATTAGGTGAAATTTGTTCCGAAACTGAAAATTTGTTCCGGGAAGTGAAAATTTGTTCCGGAACTGAAAATTTGTTCCGGGAAGCGAAAATTTGTTCCGGGAAGTGAAAATTTGTTCCGGGGTGAGTTTTTTTTCTGGGATGCTCACTGATCGTGTCAGCCATTCTTAGCCCAGAAATGAAAAAAAACTCACCCAGGAACAAATTAGTCAAAAAAAAAGCCCACCCCGGAACAAATTTTCAGTTCCCGGAACAAATTAGTCAGAAAAAAAGCCCACCCCGGAACAAATTTTCACTTCCCGGAACAAATTTTCACTTCCCGGAACAAATTTTCACCTCCCGGAACAAATTTTCACCTCCCGGAATAAAAAAGTCGGAAAAAAAGTCGGAAAAAAAGCCACCCCGGAATAAATTAGCCCCCACACCCCCCCCCCCGGGTCGAGCTAATTTATTCCTGGGTGAGCTTTTTTTCAGGCTTTTTTTCCGACTAATTTGTTCCGGGAAGTGAAAATTTGTTCCGGGAAGTGAAAATTTATTCCGGGAAGTGAAAATTTATTCCGGGAAGTGAAAATTTGTTCCGGGAAGTGAAAATTTATTCCGGGAAGTGAAAATTTGTTCCGGAAACTGAAAATTTGGGGTTTGCCAAATTTTCCAGATTTTCACCATTTGTGTGTGATTTTTACAATTTTTGTGTAAGGTACGCATACCCGAACCCCCCCCGCATACCCGAACCGCAAACCCGCATACCCAAACCCGCAAACCCGAACCCGCGTACCCTAACCCCGCAAACCCTAACCCGCAAACCCCGCAAACCCGCATACCCAAACCCGCATACCCTAACCCGCAAACCCGCATACCCTAACCTCGCAAACCCGCATACCTAACCTCGCAAACCCGCAAACCCGCGTACCCAAACCCGCATACCCTAACCTCGCAAACCCGCATACCCTAACCTCGCAAACCCGCATACCCGAACCCGCAAACCCGCGTACCCTAACCCGCAAACCCTAACCCGCAAACCCCGCAAACCCCGCAAACCCGCATACCCAAACCCGCATACCCTAACCCGCAAACCCGCATACCCTAACCTCGCAAACCCGCATACCCGAACCCGCAACCCCGCGTACCCTAACCCCGCAAACCCCGCATACCCTAACCCGGAAACCCCGCAAACCCTAACCCGCAAACCCCGCTTACCCGCATGCGATAACGTTTTTCAAATACACACAGCAGATCAAAGAAAGGGGGGAAAGGTGGAAAATGCAGATCAAACGGGAGTAGAATGTGCACACTCGCTGCAAAGTGTTACAAAGTCTTCGGCTTTCAGATCCGGATACGCGTATGCAACAGATAGTTAGAGGTCACTTGAAGGATACCCGTGTGCAGCGTTCGAAAGAGTTTGCGTATCTGGAGTCTTTTTTTTTTTTCGGGGGGGTGCCCTTTTGACCCTATGTATTTAGATATTTTTTGAGAAGAGAATTTACGACAGCCTCGAGGATATTCGTCATTTCCTGCGTTCGTCCAGTGTAATTGTCGTCCAAGTTACTGACCGTGGGAAGGGGTTCCACGTACATGCTGTTAAGTCTGTCTGAGTGCGCGATGCAGTTTACCGATAGCCACCGCGTGCCTTCTGTGCCAGGGGTCGGATACGTTTACTTGCTGACCGGTGCTAACGTTGTAGAAGGCCCACTATCAGCCGAGTTCAGCTCCACAAGGTTCGTTTCGTTAAGGCAACTCATGATCACTTCGTGTGAGGGATAAGTCCTGTTAGAAACTACTTGTGGGCGCCTGCTCCGTTGCGTGGTCTTCTCTCCGTACAGTGTTCCACATCTGGAAGGTCCTTGCGTTCAGTTCGCGCTTCCTGTGGGCCAAAGACAGTCGATGACTTCAGGAAGGAATCAGCCATTCTTGCGTGATGTAATGTGGAGTGCAGATTCCGTTTGTTGCCACCTTGGGTTGTCAGCCCAGTCCTCCCCAGTTCTGGTTCGGTCCGGGTCCCGTGAAATTAGGTTGAAATTTGTTCCGAAACTGAAATTTGTTCCGGGAAGTGAAAAATTGTTTC
Organism: Diplonema papillatum; assembly: GCA_030068145.1. Lineage (NCBI taxonomy): Eukaryota > Euglenozoa > Diplonemea > Diplonemida > Diplonemidae > Diplonema > Diplonema papillatum. The sequence continues at coordinate 156,400 of JAPJBO010000509.1, read as the reverse complement.
GGAACTGAAAATTTGTTCCGGGAAGCGAAAATTTGTCGGGAGTGAAAATTTGTTCCGGGGTGAGTTTTTTTTTCTGGGATGCTCACTGATCGTGTCAGCCATTCTTAGCCCAGAAATGAAAAAAAACTCACCCAGGAACAAATGTCAGAAAAAAAGCCCACCCCGGAACAAATTTTTCAGTTCCCGGAACAAATTAGTCAGAAAAAAAAGCCCACCCCGGAAACAAATTTTCCACTTCCCGGAACAAATTTTCACTTCCCGGAACAAATTTTCACCTCCGGAACAAATTTTCACCTCCCGGAATAAAAAAGTCGGAAAAAAAGTCGGAAAAAAGCCACCCGGAATAAATTAGCCCCACACCCCCCCCCCCCCCCCCCCCCCCTCAGGCTATTTCACTGTGGAGGGGGAGACGCTACCTGTCACACTCTAAGGTGGTTCACCACGGTGGGCGGTCAGAAAAAAAAATTTTTTTTTTTGCCCCAAATACCCCAAATACCACACTTTGGAAAATTTTTGTGGGCCCACTTTTGGCGGGGAATTTTTGACCATTTCACCTTAGAGAATTTGACAACCAAGCCTCAAAGGCAACTGCACTGTAGAGGGGGGGGGGGGAGGGGGGGGGGTCTGGTTTATCCGGCATCCGGCCAAAGTGGCTGATCCTTAACAAGAGCGCTGCCCCCCCCCCCCCCCCCCAGGCATCTTGTTAAGAACCATCCATCCATCCATCAGCCGGCTGACCCCCCCTTTGGAAAAATTTTTGTGGGCCCACTTTTGGCAGGGAATTTTGACCATTTCACCTTAGAGAATTTGACCACCCAGCCTCCAAGGCAACTGCACTGTAGAGGGGGGGGAGGGGGTCTGGTTTATCCGGCCATCCGGCCAAAGTGGCTGATCCTTAGCAAGAGCGCTGCCCCCCCCCCCCGTGCATAAGATGGATAGCCAAACCCCGGGGGGGGGGGCAGTGCTGATACTAAGCCTGAGACCCAAAACGAAGTTGCTGGATACCCTGGGTATCCCCCCCCCCCCCCCCCCCCCCCCCCCTTCCTGGTGCAACCCACTGTGGACCTACTGGTGTTCCGTGTCACTTTTCAAAGTTGCGATGCCAGCTTTAATACTCATAACCTCCCCGCCTCTTCTCTCGGTACGATCAAGAAAACCAGCAAATCAAAACCTCCAACGGCGACCAGAGACCTCACCTTTCCAGCCCATTCTATACAAAACCCGCTACAAATAACGCATAGAGGGCAATGAAGACGCAGCGTTAGCGCACTTTACATGCTGTCCACACCACTTGGCGTTTCACACGCAGATCGCCCCCCACACTCCAATGGACGGCTGAATCAAGCGAGTGAGAGATACCACCATGGGGCGTGTCTTCCCAGGTTGTCCCTTGACTTGACTATGGTGAGCAAGGAGTCAGCTTCGACAGCGTCTTTTTATTTAGTACAAGCAATCTTGCGGGTTGCCCTTTATTGCATTGTGCAGGCTAAAAAGACGTGCAGCGTGTTTTGGTGGTCGGTCAGAATTCCTTACCTGAAAAATGACACAGGGTAAATACAAGTGGGGAAGCGATCAACCGCACGCACAAACAAAAGGAAGCGCCTGTCTTTTTCCTACTATTTGGTATGCGTACACAAGCTCTTCAGCCCTTCGTGTATACCCATGCAAACTTGACGTCAGATTACTCTCCTCCTTCAGTTCCCAATTCTTCTAATTTGCAATTTCAAGCCAGTTCAACGGAAAGGCACTCCGACATCATCAGTTCGACCCTAGAAATCCAAAAAAAGGAAGTTTACCTGTAGTACAGTAAACTTTAGCAGTCGTTATGATGGTCGTCGGATGGCAATTGGGGGAAAAAGGTAAAAATGGAGGTCGACGCAGGGCCCACGAGGGACTGGGAACAGACACTTAAACGCAGCCAGGACTGACTGCTGCCCTCTGCAGCTCTCTTCACGGCTCGAGTCGCTTCCGCGGGTCAATCCTATCGTGTCCCGTAGTCTTCGCCATTTCAATGTTGCGATGGGAGAACAGGACCATCTCACGCAATCCTTACCCAAATAATCTTTCCCAACGGAAGCATCCTTATCCAAGGGATCCTTATTCGGAGGAGGTATTTTTTCCCGTTTTCACATTTCTTCTTATTCCGAACTACCAAAGGAATCCTTGCCCAACGGGACTTACCTTAGGGTGCCTTACTCATCTTACCCGAGGGACCCTCACCCGAGAGATTCTTACCGGGAAGAAATCCTTACCCAAAGGAGGGGTTTGCTATCCAAGGCATTGCTTACGGGATCCTTACCGAAGGAATCCCAACCCGAAGGAGGAGGCTTTACCTGAAGAAATTCCGACAGGGATCCTTACTCAAGGGATCCTGACTTGAGGGGTCCTTCCCAAAGGAGGGGTTGTTGTTTGAAGGGATTACCCAAGGGATCCTTCCCCAATGGAAGGATCCTCATCCCCGTTGCGAGCCTCCTTCGAGCACTCCCGTACGAGGCCCTTTTTCTTTTACATAAGCGCCAGCTTGAAAGGAAATGCTCGACGATCCTGCCCGACAAAGAACAGAAGGGATCCCAAGTGCTGTAACTACCGAACCACGTGTTGAACGGACGTGAGGTCATGCGGGTCTACCCCTACACGACAAATCACACAAACACAACAGGTCAAAAAATCCTGAGTGAGAAAACAACACACGGTGGTGTAAGCGAAGAACGAATCAGATTGTGTTTGTATTGTATTTGCCCCTTACCTCTATATTTCCCCCCTTCCATTCGGAGTCGAAGCAGCTACGTCGAGTATTTTCTGGCAACTGCCCGTTTAACACTTGGGTCCCCCCGCATCCTTCCATTTCCAGCCTTGACGGCCAACAACCGGAGGTTCTAGAGTACCGGTCCTTGAAACCTCAAAGTACTCGAAGACTTATCCCTCCAACTTTCACAATCGCATTAGACTCACTCACGACGGAAAAACGTTTTAACAAAGAGAAACAGCAACCACGGCGAAAGTGGGCGAGCTACGCAACAACTCAAGAGAAAGTGGCAGTGAACAAAGGAACAGTAGCAATATCCACCCAACGCAGCCCGCTCCCCGGATCGGGTTCGAGCTGGCGTCTTAAACCACGAAACAGTCCAGCAAGCCGTGGTTCAAAACTGACGCTCCTTTGGTGGTTTGCGTCGCAACACGTCGAGAATAACAGATACCAGTTACCGAAGTCCCACATCCGAAGAGAGTTCTAAACCTCAGAGTTGCACTCTAAAAGCACCGACGCAGATTCGTTCTGAATACAGTGTGCCACCTGCTCTCCTCGCATCGGTATCACGCCATGGAACGTAGATCTGCAGGAGCCAGTTGTGTTGGCGGTGGTCGTCCTACCTGCCCAACGACAACCAAATGGAAAACAGAAAAGCGAACAATCTTTGTTATACACAAGCCCTATGCCACCCATCCGTTTGGATAATGCCATCATACCGGAAAAGCGCTCACTCAGGACTTTGACCTGTTGTGTTGGTGTGATGGTGTCGTGTTGGAGTAGACCACGTCCGTTCAACACGTGGTTCGGTAGTTACAGCACTTGGGTTCCCTTGTGTTCTTTGTCGGGAAGCATCGTCGAGCATTTCCTTTCAAGCTGGCGCTTATGTAAAGGGGGCGGGTCGAACCCTACCCATTACGTATCGGATCCTCATGAAGATGTTGAATGCCATCTTTGTGGAAGGATCAAGACCTTTCTGAGCCGGTCCATCCCTCTTGAGAGACCGTGATAGACCGCAGCTCTAGGAACTAGGGATGGACCTGATAGACCGTGGTGGACCGTGATTCACTGTGATAAACAGCAGCAGGCACTTCGATGCAGTTTCAAGAGATAGGGACGGACCGGCTCACTTTCCCGATGCATCAACCGTGGGCGAAACGGCAAAATGATGGTACAGCGCGGGGTGATGAAGTGGTGATGGTTAGTGGTATCGGTAGGGCATGGAGCGCAGCTTTTCTTTTCGGATTCCCGTTGGGTTCTCCTGTGTAACAAAATACAGCATAGGGGCCGTAAAGCCTCGTGAAGAATATTATACACAAGCAGGACCTCAGGAACCTGCTGCCCAGTGGGCGAAGGACTGTCAAATCGATACAGGAGGGAGAGCACACGTGAGAAGAAATTGCTGATTGAATGGTGTGATCCAGAGGAGAAAACTTAACCTCCTACAACCTTACTAAGAACTTCCCGAGTACGCCCGATGTACACACCAAATAGGGTAAAAATATATACTACATACTTAGAGCTATGCGCGGAGACGAGACATCTACCGACACACCCACACAACGACACGACAGCACACCCCCCACACGAACACCCACAACACCAGGCACGTCACAGACCTCCAGTACCACCGCGGAAACAGAGACCAGCAGTGAAGACGACTTACGATGTCCCCACTGCCACACACGCACAACAACAACCGGCCTCAAACTGAAGGGAAAACAAGGATTACGGACGCACCTACGTTACTGCAAGAAGAAACCACCCAGAACTAAGTCACAAACAGAAACAACGCTGCGAAGCACCACCCAGAAACGAGATAGATGTCCCTACTGCCACAGCGACGGACGAACCGTGGGGAAACCACGCTTCAAAAGTCTACGCCACCATAAGCCCTGGTGTAAAAAGAAGCACTGTAAACGACGCACAGCAACGACGACTACATCAGACGAATAACCTCACTAACCACGGGTACCCAGTGTGCCCAGAGTGCCTTAACTGTGGCGAGCAACGAACAGTTTTACCCAGCAAATCTACCCAAAAAAAACCTTATATTAGGGCGGAAGCAACCCGCACCACGTGAAGCACCGCAAGTGTCGCGAAACCCAAGCACTACTCTACGAGAAAATATATAAAAACGCGGACAACAGACCGGTACGGGCTACAAGGCAACCCCTGCTCAACTTGTAGAACGTGGGGGGCCCAAGATTACACTCCACGAAGGAATGTACTTGGTGTCGGTCACAAACAGTCCCGGATATGGCTAGCCATAACCCATAACGAAAGCATGCACTAAATATACAATCCGAAACCATAAAGCCCTTTCTTGCTCTAAGAGAACCCATTCATGAACGGTCACACGGAGACCCTAAAACCCCGGTATTTCAAGCGAACTTTATTTCTAAAAAAGGGCGATTCCTGACAAATCTTTATTTAGTACTTCCCGTGAACTTCCCAAGTACTTCCCGATGTACACACCAAATAGGGTAAAAAATGGCGATTCCTGACAAGTTTTTATTTAGTACTTCCCGTGAACTTCCCAAGTACTTCCCGAGTACACCCCTTGTTGTACCCAAGCAAGGCCACCAGATCACACAATTAATAATTCTTGCGGTGCTAAAAAGCTGCGATGAAGAGTGTTTGCGGGCGGAAATACGAGTGCAAGAGACGAGAAGTGAATTGAGCACCCGGCGAGAGAGCGAGCTTCATCTCGTTTCGCCCGTTTGTCCCGGCGAGCTACGAGGGAACGAACCAGTAAGAGTGCCAATGCTACTCTTTCTATGATTTAGTCTTTTCATGAGAACCAACGACACTTAAAAGGTGTCACGGGATAAGCCGGCAGCCGCTGCTTAACGGCAGTGCATGCAGATCCGTGTAATCCGTGTACCATAAAAGTTCCCAATGCTTGACGGGTTTATCTGTAGCCATACTTCAGCTCTCTTGTTTCCCTGGTGGCCCCGTGGGTACTTTAACTGAAGCGCGTCACCAAAACTTCCTTGCCAAACAAACAAAGGTCGCAAAGACACCAACCTGACCGTCCTGCGGGTCGACGGCACCACAAAAAGACACGGGAGCCTAAGGCAAGGATGACCTGAGATGATCATCAGAAGGTGGACCAGCCAGCGTCGGACCCACCAGGCCGGTAGAGCCGGCAAGCCCTGAAAGCCCCCTTTTCTCCCAGGAACCCGGTCAATTTATAATAAAGGAAAATAATGAAGCAATCAAGACAAAAAAGGCTAAGTCCGCAAAGTGGGGGCGAAGCAGATGAACGAACCACTTGCGCGAATCCATGGTCTGTCGGCACCGCCGAGAAACTAGGCTCTCGATGCTCAAAACGCGATCGATCGAGACCCGAGGTCTGCGGTTGACCGGGATGCTTTTCAGTCCTTTCTCTCTCCTTCTCTCTCCCAGTGAGAGAACACTTGCAAAGGGGGGGGGGCCTGGAACCGCTCGTGGCAATGGACCTCCTGACGTATCTATTTTTGGCTCGAGATTTTCTGGTTAGAAGGGAGCGGACACACCTACCCAGAATAGGTACCACCAGCTACTAGGTAGGAATGGGCTCGCACCAACCAGCCTGTTCAATATTATGATATCCGCACCAGGGTAGGCCTGGCATGGCAACTAATTGCAGTTTACTGAGGGAACTGGAGCAAGACGCATGGCTAGGCGAGCACGACCACCTCGAGTCGACACCAGAAGAATTCGGGGTGGGGCTGGCTTCGATGACTAGTAATATCCCGGTAAATGGTAGCACTCCTGAACAAGCCCGAACCAACAGGATCAAAGAATGTCAGTCACACGTTCCCGGTTCTTTTTCAACGACTCTTCCTATTCCTCCTGACGAGTGAAAACCGGTGGGCCGAAACTCAAAAGGGGGATGGGTACTGTTAGGCAAGAAGGGTTTTGGTCACAGGCTATCGTAGTCGATGCAGATTATCGCCACAGATTCTCAGCCGGGGGGGCTTCTCCTCAGACTTGAGTCGCTGAGTGAAACCAGCTCTTGCAGCCAGGTTGAATGCAGTTAAGAGGTGCAGTCGAGGACCTGCACCAGCACAGTTTGTGCACGGGCGGAGACGGCTCGTGAGAGAATACGCTAGGACTTCAGCATGTCAGCTCTGCCCCTACCCCGAAGCAGGATTCTGCCCAACCAGACTCACACTGCTGTCCTGTCTGCAGACACTCAGGTCCCGCGGTGATGATGGTCCGCCTTACGTGTCCGTGGCTGAAAGGACCGATACACGGCGCAGACGGGACCAGTGTGGTGTTGCGCACATATCCATTCCAAGCACGTTCTTGCAATACCACGCAGGAATTCTGTCGAAACATTAGAATAGGACTTTCCCCCCCCCCCCCCCCCTCAAACCCAAGAAACATACCCCCCCGCAAAACCGAATCTAACCCGGCCGGCTTGCCCGGCACGCCCGGGGCTTACGTTTGAAGTTCTCTTCACAATTTCGCCCATCGAACTGCTTGCCTCGCGTTGGCCAACCCCAGCTGCTTTGCTGCCCCCCAGGAAAGGGCGCGCCATGGCTGTGTCCACAACGCACCAAGTGGAACCCCGCGAAGTCGAGCCTTCCTGGCACTTCTTCGCACCACACAAAGCAACCGAAACGCACGCGCACACAACGCGAAAACCACGCCCCAAAATACTCGAGGGGCTGCCTTGTTCTTACTTCGAAGGCTTTGTTGAACGCTTACGCCCGCCACTGAACCGAGATCCACCCGGGTTTCGTGCAGGCTACAGCACATCTACCTCCTTTGATCTTGGAATATTATTGCGATAGTGGGGTGTCATCGGCATGCCGATGAGTTCCACACTATGCCTAGGCGACACCGAATGGGTCACTCTTGGCGCGCTTCCGTCGTGGTGCAACCCGTGACGGTTGCAACTGCTGCTGTAGCTTGTGACGAGTTCGTAGTCAGATCCGGAATCGGAGTCCTCGTTCTCTCGTTTCCGGCGAGCGGCCTCCTTTGATCTTTTGCAGCTGGCAACTTCCTCAAGTATTTCCTACAAAGCAGGCTTATACAAAAAATAAATAAACGTAGTTCCTCCAGGCCCCCCTTTCCTCTGTTGCAAACCAGACTCACACCGCAGTCCTGTCTGCAGACACACAGGTTCCGCGCTGATGATGGTCCGCCTTATGTGTCCGTGGCTTAAAGGACCGAAACACGGCGCAGACGGGACCAGTGCGGTGTTGAGCACATACCCATTCCAAGCACGTTCTTGCAATCCCCCCCTTTCCTCTGTTGCCTCTTTTTCCGATGCGCCAGAGCTTTTGGGAGGGGAGGTGACACCGGCACCTGACACCCTGGAACCTGGCCCTGCCCTTCGTTTCTGTCGGGTCACCTCTTTCCGCATCGCTCGCGTTGTTTTGGGTTGCGTGTTCTCCAGATCCTCTCTTCCCGCTTTGTACACGAAGCCGGTCCAACCCTATCCCCATGGAACTGCATCGAAATGCCTGCCGCTGTCCATCACGATCATCAATCCGTGTACAAAAAAAAGGTATGCACGCGGGGGGCCCGAGATCGCTTTCCTCGCGAACGTGAACTCGGTGTCGGTCACAAGAGGCACGGAAATGGCAAAGCACATTGGAAATAAGAGCGCGCGCTAAAATAAGTCGAATGGTCGGCAATAGGCAACAATGATACACGCACAAGCACACGTACTGCCACTACAGCAGATACGATACGCACACGAACATACCTTAAAAACAAAGGAACTTTTACGACAATGGTCACCCGGAGACTCTAAAACCCCGGATCCCTAAGCGAACTTGCACTCTTAAACAAAGCAAGGCCTATCCCCAATTGATGGACCATGATGTGCCATGAGGATAGAATGGCCCGAGCATCTAAGGAACCCCGGTACCTGCCACCGAGGCACTGCAGGCAGTGGGAGATGTTCTCCACGACAATACATGGCGGATGGCTGGCAAACACAACGTGGGGTAACGGTCGTCCGCATTTGCACTTCGTTGTGTTGGGGGGCACCAGGTGATTTGCGCTGTTCCCCCGAGCGAGTTTCGGAACAGGACTCAAACCGGTGACACCCAGGTGGCGACTGCCAGCCGTGACGGGGGGCTTGCACCAGGGACAATAAGGAGGACCAAGCTCATTGCACAGAAAAGAGCTCGCCGCATCCCTGGGTGAGTCGGTGTGCCGCCTGTGCAAAGCCGTTCAGCGGGATTGCGACGGGGCGGCCTGTGCAAAGCCGTTCAGCGGGCTTGCGACGGGGCGGCCTGTGCAAAGCCGTTCAGCGGGCTTGCGACGGGGCGGCCTGTGCAAAGCCGTTCAGTGGGCTTGCGACGGGGCGGAAAGGTCCCGCGCGGCTGTTCTATCTGCAGACCCGCCTCATGTGTCCGTGGCTTAAAGGACCGAAACACAGAGCACCCACCCATTCCAAGTACGTTCTTGCAACCCCCCACCAAAGACGTTTGTTCGCTGTACGCGCGAAGAACAAGAACCTTTTCCTATCCACTTCGGAAAATGCTGCTCACCGCGATGTCGAAAAACAGAATTCGCCGTGTATATAACGTAAATATCTCACGTGTCGCGCGTATCCAGAAATCCGATTCAGGTGGCTTGCGGGTTTGGGTTGCGCCCATGGCCGTCGGCGCTGCCAGGATGGGCACAGCCAAGGTGCCGTCGCTGGCTTTGCTGCTGCTGGCGCACCTCGTCTGCGTCTGCGACGCCGCCGGGAAGAGTATTTTCAAGTTGGGGTCCACGATTGACCACAAGCCGTTTACCGTCATGTTCATGTACTTCGGGGTTTTCATGATCACCATCATGATCGAGCTTACGGTCCATTATGTGCACCACACCGTCTCTTCCAACACCGGCCGCAACGTCGTGCACCACGTCACTTCTGAAATCATGATTCTTGGTATGCACCTTTTAGGGGTTAATAGTCAGATAAATCCTTTTTCTGAAATAAAGTTGTCGACAACGAAAAACAAAAGAATAAACCAAAACTAAGCATTTCTTGTCACCAGTGACGGCAGCCCCATCCTGAAGTGCAAATACTGCCGCTGCTGTGCTCGGATCGGCGCCGCTTAAGGGGCTACCTGAAGTCACTCGTTTGTGTCCGCTCTTCTTTCTGACTTGTTCTCTGACAAGAACGATCCATACGACTAGTGCAAAGAGGTAGTCTGTAGCGGCTTGTGCAGTCTATCGTCACAGATTGTTGCTGCATGTCAAGTTCAAACATACGACTACTACTCCTCGTTACCAAACATGAAATGCTGGGGAAAATGAAAAAAGCGTCACCGCAAACCGTTTCTATGTCCACTTGCGTCTTGAATTCCTCGTTCAGTTTTATATTTAGCCATACTTCAACTTACTTTGCGTAAAAATCGATCAGGCACTGCGTGCATAGCGAGTTGTTAACACACACATGCTAGTACGCACATGGCTAGCCATAACCCATAACGAAGGCGTGCGCTGGATGTACTACCCGTAACCACATAGCCCTTCCTCGCTCTAAGAGAACCCATTCATGAACGGTCACACGGTGACCCTAAACCCCCGGAATTTCAAGCGAACTTTAACTCTAAAAAAGGACCGCGCGTTTGTTTGTGCGCGCCCGTTGATCGTTTTCCCACTTGTATTCCCTGTGTTCAAGTAAGGAATTCTGATCAACCACCATAGCACGCTGCCTTTTGTCAAGAACAAAACAGATCGATGGCAGCGTACTATCCTCACTCCCGTTAGATGAACAAAACAGGTTTGAAGGAAGTGCGCACAAACAAAGGAAGCGCCAGATCCGGTTTTTTAGCCTGTGCAATACATTAAAGATCAACCCGCAAGATTGTTAGCACTGAAAACCCCTGGGCTTGCGGTTGCTTGCCCGACCCCCTTCGAACGCACGCCGCAACGACCACAGGAGGAATTGCAGCGGTGCTGGTAGTCTTCGAGAATTTGGGCGGGTCGACGGTGATTGACACGGCGCTGTTTCACTACGTTCACTTCGTGGTGTTCGTGATGGCGATCCTGTTCATCACGATGGTGTCCGCTTTGTTCGTCTCGGTGAGCTCGTCGTGGAACAAGTGGATCACGTTCGAGGTGGGGCTGGACATGATCGAGCTCGATCCGTCGTCCAACCAAGAAACCAGAGCGGCGCTCATGGAGAAATACGTCCGGACGGTGAAGGGCGGCGATAAGATGGCGTCGGCCCTCATCTTCTTCAAGCAGAACCTCCCGGAGCGGTTGCGGGGAGCGTCGTTCACGCGCTACATGATGAAGATGCAGAGGCGGTACATGCTCCAGTTTCTCGACCTGCACGTGTCGTCGTGGCGGCTGCTTGCGTTCCTCTGCTTCCTCGCCGCCATCGTCACCGGCATCAAGAACGAGATTTCCGAAAGCGAGGTGGCCACCGTGGGCCTGTGGGTGCTGTTCGTGGGGTTCGGGAGCCTGCTGGTGCTGACCATCCTCTTCTTCAAGATCCGCCGCGAGTTCGCCGACTTCGCCTTCGAGGTGCAGGAGATGAAGCAGAACAACACCAAGCGGCCCTCCCGCCTGCAGCGGAGCCACTTCTGGAAATCGCCGCACTTCATGATCGCGCTCGTCCAGACCATGTTGCTGTATCAGGTATGTCGCTGCTTTAATTCACAAAAAAAATCCAACCATTATGAACGGTGTCGCGGAAGGAAGCCAGCAGCCAGCTTTATCACGTGGGCAGCCTTGAGAATACCCCCCTCAGGTGATACCACTGTTTTACTTTTAACCATACGCCAACCTTCTTGCTTTTTCTGTAGCTGCGTTCGCATAGGGACTACTGATGTCGTGCGTACTTCTACCTATCTATCTAACTCTCAGGTGTTCTACCTCGCCACGTTGATCGTCTACCTATCTATCTAACTCACAGGTGTTCTACCTTGCCACGTTGATCGTCTACCTATCTATCTAACTCTCAGGTGTTCTACCTCGCCACGTTGATCGTCTACCTATCTATCTAACTCTCAGGTGTTCTACCTCGCCACGTTGATCGTCTACCTATCTATCTAACTCTACCTCGCCACGTTGATCGTCTACCTATCTATCTAACTCTCAGGTGTTCTACCTCGCCACGTTGATCGTCTACCTATCTATCTAACTCTCAGGTGTTCTACCTCGCCACGTTGATCGTCTACCTATCTATCTAACTCTCAGGTGTTCTACCTCGCCACGTTGATCGTCAACTTCGGGTACCGGCTTGTGGTGTACGGAAAGTACGGCTTCATGCTTATCCCCCTCTGCGGGCTGCCGACGTTCGTCGTGTTCTTCGTCATGATTCCCCAGGTCATGCCGAAGTTCACGGTGCTGGCATCGCTCGGGGAGTATTTGAACCACGACATCATCGTGCGGATGATGGTGGAGGACAAAGCCAGCGGGAAGTACCGGAGGCAGTGGCGGAGGGAAAAAGGGATATTGGCGCCAGCGCCGTTCATCGTGGAAGGGGGTACAGGGGTGCTCGTGCAGGGGAGGAAGAACAAGCTGTACAAGGTCACCGACACCGAAGAGAAGAGCCCGGCCTGCGCCGAGTGCCAGATGAACAATGCGATGGTGCTGTGCCCGCACTGCGGGTTCCTCTGCGTCGACTGCGACAACGACTACCACCGGCTCCTCAAGATCAACCACCACCAGCGCATCCCCGTCGGCCAGGCCGCCGCCGCACCCCGCGTCACCCTCATGCAAGCCGCCCGGAAGCAAGCGGATAAGCGGCAGGCCATGGTCGAACGGCGCCTGCGCGCCGCGGCCGCCAACCCCTCCCTTCGCCGCCGCTCGATCGACTTCGGCGCGTCCGTGGACGGCAAACTCAACGAGAGCGACGGCGGCGCGAAGAAAGAGGAGGCGGCGCCCGACAAGACGAAGGAGAAGAAGGAAAAGAAGGAGAAGAAGGAAAAAAAGGAGAAGAAGGACGAAAAAGACCGCAAGCACGGCGACCACGGCCACGACAAGAAGCACCACAAAGACAGGAACCACCGGCACAAACAGGGAGGCGAGGCGGACGAAGAAGGCGAGGAGATGGGCTTGCTCGAGTATCGCACCCTCGACATCCAAATAGCGACTTGAGAAGACAAGGTCTACAACAGAAAGGCGCCCAAAGTCCATCTGCCACCCCCCGCGTTTTCTACGAGTCGTAGAGCGCTCACTTGTTCGACGAGCGCTTAGCTTCTGCGTGCAGAGTACCAATTTGAGCGCGTTTGTGATTCGTTCGCAACGCAATGCTCATCTACCTCGGAGAAGTTGCAGGTGCATGTGATAGAGCCGGCAATAAGAGATCAGTTGCGCTACTACTGAGTCGAGTGCTCCTGGGCAGACGTGCAGTGCCTGCGAGCGAATCACAAACGCGTTGATATTTGTACCCCCACGCCGAAGTCAAGTGCTTCACAGGCTTTTAGCGTTGCGAACGATTCGCAAACACGCTGATATCGAATCGCAAACGCAAACACGCCGATATTGGCGAGCTCCTGCCATGTCGCAGCAGGATCTGCTCTGCGCACCGCCACCGACGACTGCCCGCACGACGGCAGTGCAGTCGAAGTCTGGTGGCAGCTCACAGCGGCGCTCTCTCCGGATTGCTAGCGGTTCCGCAGAGTGCCCGCCTGTGCGACAGTAGTTCAGGCCGTATAATGCATTCTGCGCCGCCCGAGTTCGCGCCCTTCGAAGTCGATGTCACGGCCGACCGACAGTTCCTATTGATCCCGCGCAATGAGGCCTCAGACGACTAACAGCGGAGCCGCTAAGTGCTTCGTTTTGGTTATTCCTTCTCGGGTGAAGCGACCGGCAAATCTTTCACTCTAAAAAGAGTCGAGAATCGGTCCGTTGGTGTTCCATGCTTTATCGCAACGTGTATCTGTGTCAAACAGGTGCGGATTCAATGGGACTCCGTGTTATAGCTACGTGCACCGTGCGTCGTGACGGGGCCAACTGATTTCTCAATCAAGCTGTCGACGGCCAGAAGCAGCTTCTGGCCAACGAAACCACGTTCTCCCTCTGAGCGTCATGGCCAGCCACCTTGTTCTGGGGTGGGGCGTTCCATCCACACACCGCTGGTATTATTGCCAGCGTTGGTTCTCATCTCGGTCAGTAAAGTGTATCCACCTCGACTCCGCGGCTTTAAGGCCACGGGGTCGAAACGAGTTAGTTTCTTCGCACGTGTAGTATCAGTGGAGTTGCCTTTGTTATCCGACACGGCCAGCTTTTTTTGAGAACACCCGATCCTAGTGTTGGCAGGGCTGTGCGGGGCACATCCTTGACGATGTCGCAGCGGCCAGAGCTTGATCATGCGTCGAGGAAACTCCAGCACCCAACTCTTCAGACCAGCCGCAGACACAAGCGTCCAGCGACCCCCAGATCGGTCCCAGAGCCCGGGATATCGGGTCCTGAGCACCTCCTGAGAGCCCTCCTGCGTCCTGTATATATCTCACACTACGTGCTGCTACGTGGTTGCACCGTGCACCGCTACATGCCGGGATAGCGTGCTCGAGGAAACTCCGGCACCTAACTCTTCAGGTCATACAGAGCACGGCCCGCGCACTTCTTTTACTGGAAACGTGCTGCTCTGTCTACAAGCTTCAAGTCCGGTCATTGCGATCATTGACCATACCTCCTGGAACCGCTATTAAGCAGACCCGCAAATAGGTTGCCATCCGTGTCCGGTCCTTATTTTTGGGTTGCTTTCCTGCGGCGGCAACGTGCGCTTGTCGTTGTTCAGCAAGAAATGCAGCGCCTGACGGCGTATTTGTGCAGCTCCGAAGGGAGGCCGCACACGCGCGAACAAACAAATCCGGGAACCCTGGCTTCCCTTTTCCATTTTTGGTAGTCGTTTTCAGACGTGTCCGTCTTCCGGGGACGTTTTGAAGTGTCAGGGTATTTCATTCTACCTCTGAAAGTTTACCTTGGAGCTGGCGCTTGCACTCAACGGAGGTCCGTAGGACCGGTCAACCGCAGGCAAGAGTGGACGGGGGCTGAGGCAAATGTGTTCAACCCGCGGCTTCGCTGCGTGCTGCGGTTGACCTGGTACACACCTTGCCCAAGTCTCGGCATTCACCGCTGGCACGCCTTCCCTTCTTCTTTTGTTTTCGTTCGGTTCGTTACTGGGTACTTCGTCTGGCTTTCCCTCGACGGCCGGGGCCCGAGGTAGCTCAGGCCCGGTCGGCTCTGTTTCAGTGCTGCGTGCAGTTTCGACTCTTTTTTCTATTGCCTTTTCCTGTTTTTGCGGCCAATACTCCCAAAGAGCCGAGGTCCTGCGAACGTCGAACATTGTTGTCCTGATTGTGAAAGAGCTGTGCTCAAGCGACACGGCAGCAATACCACTGAAGCGAGAGCTCTCACTATTGCCGCCTGATGGGCTCTGGGAGAGGTACGGTAAAGGCAGTCCGTACGTGCACGGTGAGGGTGAAAAGCACCCACGAACCGCAGGCATATCTGGTTTTAGTGGCGGGCGTAAATGTTCAACAAAAAGGACCCCCTTTGTAGTTGTGTTGTTCTCCCAACCTGGTTGGCTATCAGTAGTAGACGTTCTCACGGCACTTGTGCTATGCAAACTTTGAGACAAGAGGTGCTGGGCACGGTGTGCCAGCTCTGGAAGACCATTCGAAGTTTTCCAACAGCAACAAAACTAGCGCATTCCTTTCTGAGCTTGCCTTGGTCTCTGTCCCGACAAGGTTGCCCCCGAAAACCAAGAAGAACGCGTTTGCAAAAATATCTTTGCGCACGAGAGTCTTTCGCACCCGCAGAACCTTTTCGCAGAAAACACTACACACACCACCCACCGCCCTCTCTCCCTCTCCGCCCCCTCCCTCCGGCCGCGATGCTGAAGAAATGCCGTGTCTTGCGCACGCAGTTCCAACGCGTAAAAGGTGCTGACCTTCGGCTCTACTTAGTGACCGACGACGCGTTTAGAGAGGGACTCGTCGAGCGGATCAGTTACGCGATAGAAGGCGGTGTGACGTGCGTGCAGGTGAGGTTGAAGCATGAAAGTGACGAATCGTACGCAGAGCTCGCGAGGGAGGTGATAGGCATCGCGAGACCCAAGGGAGTCAAGGTGTTGGTGAACGACAACGTGAACGTGGCGCTTGTCAGCGGCGCGGATGGTGTGCATGTCGGTGAAGAGGAACCCGACCACCATGCTATCAGAAAGGCCATGGGGCCTGGCAAGATCATAGGAGTCACTGTGTACGGTGACCCAGCTTTGGTGGACCAAGCAATTGAGTGCGGCGCCGACTACGTGGGCACTGGCGCCATTTTCCCGTCGGCCACTAAGCCATGTTCTGTCAAAGGCCTCGAATCTCTGTCTGAGGTCAAGCGACATCTGGCCGCCCGCCACCCTCTGCTGAAGTTGCCGGTTGTCGCCATCGGCGGCATCACGCCGGACAACGCGCGCCTGTGCTTCGAGCACGGCGCTGACAGCGTCGCTATGGTATCAGCGCTGCTCAATGCGCCACCGCCGTACGTCGGCTGCAGTGCATTGGCCGCCAAAGCCTGGTCGCAAGTACCCGAGTATCTCTTGTAGTAGAGGGGTCGCTCGAGCACGTGTCCGAGGAGCATCCGCGCTGCTTGCGTGTCAAACGAACGCGCTGCACGGCGGATGTTCGGCGTTGCCGCTAAGCCTCACCTGTAATCCCGCTTCTCTGTCCGTGCTTCCATTCGAGCACGTGTCGCAGGGATAATCCGCAAGTTCGGCCTTCGCAGGATCATCCGCGCTGCACGCTGCATGCTGCACGCCAAACGCTTCGTGGCGCTTTGACGCTACGCCTCACACATAGTCCCGCATCTCTGCCCATCCGCGCTTCGAGCACGTGTCGCAGGCCCTGCCCTATGGTTTCCGGCTGTCGCAGGAGCATCCGCGCTGCTTGCATGCCAAACAAACGCTGTCCGACGGCTGTTCGGCGTTGCCGCTAAGCCTCACCCGTAATCCCGCATCTCTGTCCATGCTTCCGTTCGGGCACGTGTCGCAGGGGCAGTCTGCCCTGCCACACTATTTTTCAGCCTCCGCGCTGCTGTTGTGCGCCTTGATGCAACGCCTCACACATGGTCCCGCATCGTGCTTTGAGGACGTGTAGCAGGAATATATATTATCCGCCTTCACAGCCTTACTGCTAAAACCTGGTCACAAGCCAGAGTCCTCGGATCTTGTGTGCACGGCGAGGTCCAGCCTCAGAAGCTGGAGTCATAGAGGGTGTGCCCGAGTCACCCGAAGTGGGTGTGCTACACACCAAAACGCGTGTGAATTCACACCCTGTGGCACCTCTGAGGCTGGACTCCACCGTGTATGGGACCGTAGACGCACACCTGTGCTTGGAGCACGCAGAAGCATAATCGTTGAACTGTCTCGGTCACGAGCGAAACCCGAGAAGAATCGCCAAACCATACCGTATCGATAGACCGGCGTCACACCGGATTTCACACTGATTATGCGGGTGTGGCACACTAGACTTTGTGGTGTACCCACAGCCGACGCTTTGACCGCATAGTTAACTTCCCCACCGGCGCTGCAGCACACCGCGTATGCTTCGAGAATGGCGCTGACGGTTCCGACCAGCTATCCTGTGGGATGTATGTTGGAGGGGTTTCCAGCTGACTCGTAACCCTTCACGACCTTCCCGCTCTTTCGCGATCACGTTGGGCGTCTAACTCTTAGTCCCGACCTGAACGAAACGTCTCCGGCGAAACGTTGCGGTTTCTCAAGCGCTTGCGCCGCATGTCGGCACCGTTTCCACCACTTAGCGTTCGTCGCACCCTCAGTCAGTATAAAGAGAGAACGCAGAAGAGAAGCGTGCAACAGCCAACCCCGAGCGTACCCAACCAAACAGAAGAAGGTCAGGCGACCAGACTCCGGGCGAAGTTGTCTCTGGCACAAAAAAAAGAGAAAGAAGCATAGCGAACACGATGCTCTCATGCGCAGGGGCAAGGATCCTCGGCCTTGCCCCAGGCAAGGCTTGGTGCGGCAGCTGGGCGAACGGCCCGGTGATGCCGTCGCTGCACCTGCCGACGTACTTCGAGCTGAAGGAGATCGGAACAAACTTCCGGTACGAGACCGACCCCGACTGGGTCATCGACGTGATCCACCAGGACTGCGTCCGGGAGGAGGGGCTGACCTCCGTCGCGGAGGCGGCGACGTACTCGGTCACGTTCTTCCAGCTCGTCAACTACTGCTCCCGCCGCGGGTACGAGGTCACCGCATTCGGGGTGCACAACCACGACAGCGGCTTGTCGCGGTCCGGGAAGCGGTGGGTGTGTGTAAGCGGTGTGTGTAAGCGTTCAACAAAAGGGACCCACGTTGTAGTTGGTTCGATTGTAAATACCGTCGCTAAAAGTCATGAGAAGACGCTGAATGTAAAATAATTTAATAATGTGTTCGACAACGAAAAACAAAATAATACACCGCCTCTAGCCTCTTCGAAATAAGACAAGTCCCTCGAGTATTTCCTACAACTGCAGGTGCTTTTTCAAAAAAGAGAAAGAAGCATAGCTATCAAAATGCTCTCACGCGTGGGGGCAAGGATCCTCGGCCTTGCCCCAGGCAAGGCTTGGTGCGGCAGCTGGGCGAACGGTCCGGTGATGCCGTCGCTGCACCTGCCGACGTACTTCGAGCTGAAGGAGATCGGAACAAACTTCCGGTACAAGACCGACCCCGACTGGGTCATCGACGTGATCCACCAGGACTGCGTCCGGGAGGAGGGGCTGACCTACGTTGCGGAGGCGGCGACGTACTCGGTCACGTTCTTCCAGCTCGTCAATTACTGCTCCCGCCGCGGGTACGAGGTCACCGCGTTCGGGGTGCACAACCACGACAGCGGCTCGTCGCGGTCCGGGAAGCGGTGGGCGGTGCTGTACAACAAGGAGCTGCAGGCCATCAACCGGGCGGACGCACCGCCCCCGCACCTGCGGAGCACCACGTCCAGCGGACAGGACATCGACGACGCAGTCCGGTCGGGGCGGCTGATCAAGTGGGGCGATCAGCTGATTCCGAGCGAGCGGAAAATGAAGCCGGAAGACATGCTGCACTACACCAAGACGCCGCAAGGCGGCCGCGTTGCTCCCGCGGAGCCCGCCGTCATCCACCAGCCCGCCGGAAGCGACGAGCAGGGGCTCTACCCCCCCCCCCCCGACGGGTCCGCGCAGGCCGACCTGGCCGGCGCGTTCGCAGCCGTCGACGCCGAGACGCGGGGCAACCTCCGGGACGAGCTGCTGCAGGGCGTTGGCGAAAAAAAGCGTGGCCGGCCCGACGTCGTGCAGGAGTATCTGGTGTGCATTCTTTTTGAACCGAACGCCCACAGAGTCAGGCACACACACGCCCACAGAGTCAGGCACACACACGCCCACAGAGTCAGGCACACACACGCCCACAGAGTCAGGCACACACACGCCCACAGAGTCAGGCACACACACGCCCACAGAGTCAGGCACACACACGCCCACAGAGTCAGGCACACACACGCCCACAGAGTCAGGCACACACACGCCCACAGAGTCAGGCACACACACGCCCACAGAGTCAGGCACACACACGCCCACAGAGTCAGGCACACACACGCCCACAGAGTCAGGCACACACACGCCCACAGAGTCAGGCACACACACGCCCACAGAGTCAGGCACACACACGCCCACAGAGTCAGGCACACACACGCCCACAGAGTCAGGCACACACACGCCCACAGAGTCAGGCACACACACGCCCACAGAGTCAGGCACACACACGCCCACAGAGTCAGGCACACACACGCCCACAGAGTCAGGCACACACACGCCCACAGAGTCAGGCACACACACGCCCACAGAGTCAGGCACACACACGCCCACAGAGTCAGGCACACACACGCCCACAGAGTCAGGCACACACACGCCCACAGAGTCAGGCACACACACGCCCACAGAGTCAGGCACACACACGCCCACAGAGTCAGGCACACACACGCCCACAGAGTCAGGCACACACACGCCCACAGAGTCAGGCACACACACGCCCACAGAGTCAGGCACACACACGCCCACAGAGTCAGGCACACACACGCCCACAGAGTCAGGCACACACACGCCCACAGAGTCAGGCACACACACGCCCACAGAGTCAGGCACACACACGCCCACAGAGTCAGGCACACACACGCCCACAGAGTCAGGCACACACACGCCCACAGAGTCAGGCACACACACGCCCACAGAGTCAGGCACACACACGCCCACAGAGTCAGGCACACACACGCCCACAGAGTCAGGCACACACACGCCCACAGAGTCAGGCACACACACGCCCACAGAGTCAGGCACACACACGCCCACAGAGTCAGGCACACACACGCCCACAGAGTCAGGCACACACACGCCCACAGAGTCAGGCACACACACGCCCACAGAGTCAGGCACACACACGCCCACAGAGTCAGGCACACACACGCCCACAGAGTCAGGCACACACACGCCCACAGAGTCAGGCACACACACGCCCACAGAGTCAGGCACACACACGCCCACAGAGTCAGGCACAAACCCTGTTCTGCGGCTTCTGCATGCCACTGCTACGTAGGTGGAGTACACACGAGGTGGCGCAGCTCTGCGAATGCTACGACATCGGGATCGGAATCCTGATGCTGCCATCCGGTGAGTACACGTAGTGGATACTGTATACACGCTGCTTACGTCCTACACCAATACCTAAGTCTACAGAAGGTAGCACCATTGTCCCACCTACTGCTTGTATGTACTCATGGTGTGCTCACACACCGTGTGCTGCTGCGTGCCCTGCTAGGGTACGAAAACGCGTACCGCGTGCATAAGTGTCCCAAAAGGGGTCGGCACAGGGTAGCAGTCGTCAGCATCGGACACGTCTTGACGACGGGGTCGGAAACGCCGCACTGCTACACCGCAAGAGGGATGGAGTTCGGAAGAAATGCGGAGTTTCGTTTACTTCGTTTACTTGTTCGTTTGTGGTAAGTTCACGGCTTAAAAGCGTACCGTCTTAATCGAAATAAGACGCACTTGTCATATTCACCTGTCGGCCAGAGTTCCCGACATGCTCCTGTGATTCTGCTACGAAGGATGGGTGGGACGGGATCCTTCGGATAGAGCGGGCATTCGTCTCAAGACTGCTGTCTCCAAGACGGCCCGTGTCTCAGGCCAGCAGGACGATGTAGGTATGGAACGCCGTAGCTTCCGGTGAAGGTTGCCAAGGCAGGGACCAGCCAGTAACTAAGACTTAATGCTAGCATCAAACATGCATGAGAAGCAGTGTTCTGTGCCCTAAGATTTCCCCTCCCCAATCACGCCACGCGCTCACACAGCAAGACGATCTTTCGCTCAAGTTCCCCCCCGACGAGAGGCGGAAGCGCGGTTTGTAGCCGTGGAAAGTAAAGGCCCCAGGGAAGGAAATGCGCACCCGGCGGTGCCTCCGTGCTGTTTTCCTCAGAACAGCGTTGGCGCCGCTTTCCTGGGGGAATTGCGGAAAAAAGTCAAAAAAAGCAGTTTGCCATGCATAAGGCAGTCAGGGCGAACAGCCTGCCGACGTCGACAGCAGCTAGCATCCATGTGGACCGACGCTGAGGTTGCACGCAAAGGTCTGGCATCCATGTGGACTGACGCTGAGGTTCCACGCGAAGGTCTGATGGGTACGTGTGCAAGAGCACCAGAAAGTGCAGTCCGCGTCTGCGTGACTAGTGTTACTGAAACGGCTAGTCCAGAGGAAAGCATGCGTTACTCAGGACCCATCGGGTTTATCGGGCCACGACTAGCTTCGGCGAACGGCAACTTCCAAGGCCACATCGGTTTCACATTCAGATCTAGTGCCTCCGGGTCTGGAACATCTGTAGCAGGACAGGCTGGCCATCTCCAGATCTGTAGCAGGACAGACTGGCCATCTCCAGATCTGTAGCAGGACATGCTGGCCATCTCCAGATCTGTAGCAGGACAGGCTGGCCATCTCCAGATCTGTAGTAGGGGAGGACCTCTATCGGCTATCCTCAGTGTTGGGCATTGCAGTAGGACGTTGCAGTCAGGCATTGCAGCAGCGGTTTTCGTTAGAGGAAAGGAATGAAGAAATCCGAATAGCAACTTACGATGGGGTGATCCCCCAAGTGTACTTTGGACACCCTGCGGGGTCACTCCACCTATCCCACAAAATGTTTCTCCCGAAGAACAGACACCCTGTAGGTAGATTCGTCAAGCCTCGCAGATTCCCTCGGAAAATCCGTGAGATCTTATTCTCTTGCATCGGGTCGTCCGGTGCCGCAGGAGGGGCTAAAAACCTCTGGCCAACAGAGCAATGTAGGTAAGAAATACTAGCGCGGCGACAAGGGCACCGGCCGATATCGTGTAGTGACCACTCCCCGCCAGACCCTCTCAGCGGCTTTTGCTAACGAGAGCATTATCTTCGCGCCGACACCTAGCCCCGACTATCACGTCCTTTTTCAGTCCACACATTTGCGCTTATTGGCCTGTGGCGTGAGCCGGTCCATCCCCTCTTGATAGACCGTGATAGACCGAAGAATACAGCACCGGGCAATTCGATGCAGCTCAAGGGACTAGGGATGGACCTGATAGACCGTGGTGGACCAGGCACTTCGATGCAGGTTCATGAGATAGGGACGGACCGGCTCACTGTGGCGCCCGTCGCATGATAAGCAAAACCCGCTGAGCATCTCGGGCATCCCACAGCGCGCGAATAGGACGCCCCCTACCTGTAGATGGCGTCTCATTTCAGTTTCTCGCCACAAGATGAATGAGCAAGCACGAATACGCAATGCCGCCAAACACTCACCGCACAAAACGAGGTCGAAGACACGTCGAAAGACCCAGAAACCACACCAACCTCGGTTAATTTGTCGGCAACACAAGGCCGACCCTGCAACGCCCGGAATCGGGTCGGGGACGAAAAAAAATAATATGGGCATGCTATGACGCTTTCTTTTGTTTGTGTGCACTAGCGGAACTCACCTGCTTTGGTAAGCTTCATGTAGTACGCACACCGACGACAGCATCCGGATGCATGGGCAGCTGTCCGACGAGTCGATAGCGCGAAAGTCGCGCACGCGGCTCCACTCAGCGAGCCCGCTGCGAGAAGTGCGGCTTCGGGATATCGTCATCCGCCGTGAATCGGTGACGGACAAGATGGGCCTCGCCCTTGATGACCTGTACCTCGAGACCAAGGTGACACGAAAGAAAAGAGGCAGTTAAATTCCGCTCCTTCGAGGGGGTCGCTCGGGGCCGTTGCTCCCTCTCGTCCCGCGCATTTAACGTACATTTCATGCCGCTTCGCCCAAACAGATGCTGTGGTTACGGTCCTTAGCTGGCCTGCCAAAGCTGTGGGACAGAGCCGACGGCGCAGCCGCTGCTAGCAGGGGCGGCCTGTGCGGGACTGACTAAGCGACGGGGGCGGGAGGTGCGCAACCGTGGCTGTTAGTCCAACAGACGGAGCTCAGCTGGCGGCGAGCAAGCGTTTGCTGGCCGACCGCGCCATTCCGCTCACGTGTCTGTTGAATTGTCCCTCGCCGATTCGGCCCTAGCAAGCCAGGGACCGTAACCTCGTCCGGGCTTCCGCGGAAAGTTCCGAGCACCGCAGAGGAGCAGTGGGGGGCTGGAGACCTACTCGCCAGTCAGCCGGCCTTGAACCTCGCTGTGTACATGTGGGCTAGTGAGATAGGGTTGTACAAACGAACCGCCTCGACACAGCCCGGGTCCCTGAGGACCTTGTCCTTGTAGTAGGTAACCATGCCGTCCGCGGACCAGTCCCCCTCTTTTCACCTGGATGGGGACCATGCCCGCCTTGAGGGGGTTGCAGCAACCCCTATCCTGGCGCTGTGGGTGACGAAGGCCGCCCTACCCCTCCCGGAGGAGCGGCCCTCGTTGAGGCACGACAGGATCCCTGGCTTCGCCGCAGTGCCAAGGGCCTCCCTGAACGAAGAATACGTTACGCACGGGCAGAGCAGGGGTCTGTTCCCGGCCATACCTTTCAGCAGCGTGAAGACTGCGACCGGACAGTCCCTGGCCCCGCCCGGAACCCCTTCGGGCGCGTTCGGGAGGCGCAGGGAGGGGACCAGGTTGATCTCTTCAAACGTAAGGTGCCTGCAGCACCCCACTCCACTCTTACCTTGCGCTCGCCGATGTGGACCTGCTCTGTCCTTATCGCCTGCACGCCGGAGGTCCTCAGGAGCGGCAAGTGCTCCCCAGCAGCTGCAGGGCGGCCCGATATGCACCTGCCGCCCGAACTCGGCCAAAGATCACTCTAGGCCAAGGGGCTCGCCGCTCTCGGGGCCGGGAGTCGCGCTTGAGCGCTTCGAGGATCTTGCCGACGACTCCCGCCGAGTCGCCGAGCACCCAGCCGCCCTCGGCGCGCTCTCCGACACGATGGCGCTTATTATGGCGCATGGCGCCCTGTAACTCGCCCCTATTTTCTGGGGCTGGGCGGGCGGGAAGAAAATACGTATCCTGTTTGGTGGGTTTCGTTCTCTGCCGGAGCTTTGCACGAAATTAGCTGGCATTAAATTCCCATTAAATTCCGCTCCTTCGAGGGGGTCGCTCGGGGCCGTTGCTCCCTCTCGTCCCGCTCATTTAACGTACATTTAATGCCGCTTCGCCCAAACAGATTCTGTGGTTACGGTCCTTAGCTGGCCTGCTAAAGCTGTGGGACAGAGCCGACGGCGCAGCCGCTGCTAGCAGGGGCGGCCTGTGCGGGACTGACTAAGCGACGGGGGCGGGAGGTGCGCAACCGTGGCTGTTAGTCCAACAGACGGAGCTCAGCTGGCGGCGAGCAAGCGTTTGCTGGCCGACCGCGCCATTCCGCTCACGTGTCTATTGAATTGTCCCAATGGCTCTTATCCCAATGGACCTTGGCGCAGCGCCCGTACACTGGAGGGCGGGGAGGAAGCACTGAACGGGAGCTAGCCTCACCAACTGCGTCTCCTTCTCGATCTCAGGGGACGCGGAAGCGCCCCCGGGACTAGACAGCCTTCGGCTCTAGAGCACTTCCGCTATCGCTGCGTCGGCGACACGCTGGTCGACTTCCCTCCTCCTCGGCAGGATGCCCCGGATGGGGACCCCTGCCCAAGCGTGTAGGAGCCTGCTGGGCAGGTCCGCGATGTTATCGATCCCTGGGACCCTGTCGAACCACGCGTTGCCTCTGGACCTGGCCAGACGCTCCCAGAACAAGTGAACGGCTGTCCGTAGCTCTTTCGCCCTCGTCCTCCCTTGCACGAGGCTGCCCAGGATGATGTCGTTGTCCACCCACACCGAGACTGTATAATCGTCCTTGTCACCGAACCACAGCGCGAACGCCACCGCCACGGCCACGAACTCCAGATGGTGAATTTGCAGGTTCGCGCCTTCCCTGGGAACGGGGTGCGAGAAATACTCTACCGCTACGACAACCCCTTCGGTTATCGTGGCCAGAACCGCACCCAAGCCGAAGAGGCACGCGTCCGTGAGTAGCACGTATCTGGTTCCCTCGCCAGGCCGTATCGGGTTCAGCGGTACTGTCCTCCGGAAGCACTGCTCGTCCTCCGCCAGAGTCCTCACCCACCACCCAAGAGCCTCTTCTAGGTCGCCGCCGAGCTTGAATCCAGCGAACGTCGTTGACGCGTTTGACCTCCTGAAGATGGGTTGCAGCGGGACCCGGCCCACCCTGCCGAAGAGCGCCGACGTCGCAAACCCCAGCTTCCCCGCCAGGGATGCCGCCTCGCCGGGTGACAAGGAGTCGCGGGCCATCACGCCCTTCAACATTTGCACCAGGCCTCTTCTCCTGGGGGCCGAGATCGCCACTTCCACGCCTCGGCTCGTGATGGTGAACACGAGTCCCAGATGCCGGAAACTGTGTCCCTCAGACGTCTTGTCCTCGTTGAAGGACGTGTGGAGGATGCCCTGCAGCATCGACAAGGGTTACGAACATCTCCGGGGGCTCGTCGTGCATGCCCGTTGCCCAGGCCTCGTACACCACCACATGCAGTACGCGGCGCCTCTTAGCCATCTCCCTTTCGCCGGCGGCTGCCCACCTCCTGTCCGCCTCCCTCCGTATAGCGCCGTAGTGGATTTCAGCGTCCTCCCGATGGAACCACTCGAGTGGCTCCAGCTCCTCGAAGACGGGGCCCATACCTGGCCCGCGGAGCGCCGCTTCCCTTCCGCCCCAGAACAGCGCAAGATTATCCATGACCGTCTCCCCTTTCTTTTTGCTTGTCTTTCTTTCCTGGCAAGGGGTTGGAGCAGGCCGGACGCGGCCGCTTCGCACCCCTCGCGGACACTCGGACCTCCGCCGGAGGCCGCTCCGTGGTGCGAGTTACAACCGAGACAGGCCAGAGGCCACTACGCCGACCGGAGATCTGAAAGGAAGGGCAACCGGTAGTGGGACGAGGCCACAATGTCCGTCATACGTCGACGCGCGGCAACCGGGCAGCACTGCGTCGACCCGGCAGCTTGAAAAAGGAGCGGCAACTGATAGCAGGACAGAGACCACTAAGTCTATCAGGAGTCACGCCGAACAACCGGGGCAGGCCAGAGACCACTAAGTCAAACCCGGAAGCTCGAAAAAAAGGAAGGCGGGGCAACTGATAGCAGGACAGAGACCACTAAGTCTACCAGAAGTCACGCAGAGCAACCGGGGCAGGCCACAGACACTAGGTCAGACCCGGAAGCTCGAAAAAAGAAGGCGGGGTAACTGATAGCAGGACAGAGACCACTAAGTCTATCAGAACTCACGCCGGGCGACCGGGCTGACTATGCCAACCGGAAGCCGAAGCAGGCGGGTAACCGATAGCACGCTAAGTCTATCAGTAGTTACGCGCGCAGCCGGGGGAGGTCAAAGACCACCGTGTCACCCGGAAGCTTGAAAGAAAAAGAAGGCGGCAACTGATAGCAGGACAGAGACCACTAAGTCTATCAGGAGTCACGCAGAGCAACCGAGGCAGGCCAGAGACCACTAAGTCAAACCCGGAAGCTCGTAAAACAAAAGAGAAGGCGGGGCAACTGATAGCAGGACAGAGACCACTAAGTCTATCGGAACTCACGCCGGGCAACCGGGCTGACTATGTCAACCGGAAGCCGAAGCAGGCGGGTAACCGATAGCACGCCAAGTCTATCAGAGGTTACGCGCGCAACTGGGGAGGCCAAAGACCCCATGTCACCCGGGAGCTTGAAAGAAAAAGAAGGCGGCAACTGATAGCAGGACAGAGACCACTAAGTCTATCAGGAGTCACGCAGAGCAACCGGGGCAGGCCAGAGACCACTAAGTCAAACCCGGAAGCTCTAAAAAAGAAGGCGGGGCAACTGATAGCAGGACAGAGACCACTAAGTCTATCAGAAGCCACGCCGGGCAACCGGGGTGACGATGTCAGCCCGGAAGCCCAGAAAAGAAGGCGGGTAACCGATAGCAGTAGGTCTATCAGAAGGGGCGGGCCGGAGACCACCCATGTCACCCGGCCGCCCGACCGCCGACAAGGGCCAGAGGCGTCTATCAGCGGCCAGTGTGGGAAAAGTATATTCGACCTTAGTAGTGTCGCCAGTTCCGGAAAGCGACAGAGCCCGAAACCCCCGGACAAGAAAATACGTATCCTGTTTGATGGGTTTCGTTCTCTGCCGGAGCTTTGCACGAAATTAGCTGGCATTAAATTCCCAATTTCTTCTTGAGCCCAAAGGTATCTTCGACTTTCTCTTATATCCCTAGCTATTCGAGTTTGCTTTTGTGTCATTCGCAGATCTCGAGCAATGCTGCAAAAAAGTCCCTCTCGTGTCTGTTGATGGGACACAGGGGACATGTTCACCGCAATGACAGTGGACGCAGAACAGAAGAGTGTCCCTGTGGCGTACAGCTTTTGACCCAAATTTCCGACCCAAATTCCAGCCCAATTGTATTCAATTCCAGGACTTCTTTTCTCTTACATCCCAAAAGAGTTTCTCTTATCCCTAATACCATTTCTCTAGATCGATATAAGGGAAAACTTTTTAAACTGTAAGGATATGAGTAATTACACCAAGAAAAGATAAGTGGGCTCATCTGACACTTGCTGTCGTCGGGGGGGAAGGAAAAAACGGCAAAAATGGCCAAACCGGTCAAAATCCGAAAAAGCGCATTTCCCTGACAACGGTCGGAGGAAAACAATTTCCGACAGGGACTAGTCCCCGCGCGGGGCACATTTCCCACAGGGACCCAAAAGTATTTGCACTCTAAAACATCCACCAGGCGGGGAGGAGAGGGGGAGGGGGGGACGCACCCCTGGCGAAGGCCGCCACATCCCCGCCGCACCACCCCGCGAGCACAGGTCCGCAGCCCTAGTTTCCGAGGCCGTGCGTGGGCGTGATCATGCGAAGCGCTTTTAGAAGGGGGAGCCCCCTACGGCAGCACACCGACGACAGCATCCGGCTGCTCGGGCAGCTGTCCGACGAGTCGATGGCGCGAAAGTCACGCACGCGGCTCCGCTCGGCGAGCCCGCTGCGAGAAGTGCGGCTTCGGGACATCGTCGTCCGCCGTGAATCGGTGACGGACAAGATGGGCCTCGCCCTTGATGACCCGTACCTCGAGACGAAGGTGACCCAGGTCTGGCCCGGCCCGTGTCACGCGGCCGGCATCCGACCGGGGATGATCGTCGTCGCGGTCGATGGGAAGCCGGCGAACAACCTGCTGGCCCTGCAGCACGCGATAGCCGCCGCCAGCTTCACCTTCACCATGACCGTCGAAGAGCCGGCCTTCACGACCGCCGGCGACACCTCCGCCTTCCTCGTCGACGCCGCCGCCCGCGTCATGGCGCACGGCGACCAGCAAGCGGCGTTCCCCGCCCGCCGCGGCTCGTGGCTGGCCCGCGACCTGGCCGACCACCCGCCGCCGCCGCCCGGGAGCATCCTGCTGCCGACGGGCAACTTCCTGTCGGCCGAGAACCTCGCCCGCGCCCACCCGGACGACATCTCGCAGCTGCACCTGCAGCTCGAGGCGGCCAACGTGCAGGTCCGGTCGGCGCAGTCGCGGTTCGCCGCGTTCGTCGACAAGGAGCGGGAGCTCGCCGAAGAGCTGCTGCGGGAGCGGGAGGCCCGGCGAGCCGCTGAGAACGAGGCCGCCGTGCACATCACCCGGAGCAAGCAGCTCGAAGTCGAGCTTGACGTCGCGAGCGCGGAGCTCCACCGGCTGCGCGACCTCAACGACGCGCTGTCGAAGCAGCAGACCGGAGCCACGCACACCCTCGTCACCCAGCTCGAAGACCAGGTCATCGCCTTGCGCAGGGAGAACGACAGCCTCCTCCACGGCCGGCCCGGGGGTGTCATGTCTCTGGAAGTCGGTCGCAGGGTATGCGCCTTCTTCTTCGTGTTACCAATGCATTCGGAGGTGCTCAGATTAGTAGTTGGCAGCGTGCGGCAGGGGAGTTCCGACAAACAGGAAGCGCCGTACTGATTGCTCAGACAGGAAGCAGAACGACACGCGCTACTACTACTACGACGAAGTGCGCCGATTCAGATGGGGTTTCGGTCCGTCATACTCTACAGCAGATTTAAAAGTACGGGCACGAAGCTAATGAATCATGACACGACGCGTGCAAAGAGGTAGTCTGTAGCGGCTTGCGCAGTCTGTCACAGATTGTTGCTGCATATCAAGTTCAAACTACCTACTACTAGTACAGCTCGACAAGATCCGGCACCTCGTCTCAAACGCGCACGGCAGTCCATCGTCACAGATTGTTGCAACCTATCACGTTCAAACTACTACTACTATCGACAAGATCTGGCACCGTCTCAAACGGCGAGACCAGCCACTTCGTCTGTGTTTTGTGTTTTCTGACGGATCAACGCACCCCTTGGCAACTTCAGTCCCAGTGCACAACAATTCTTTGATGCTGGGGGGGATTTAACAAAATTGGTCTCAAAGCAGGGGAAGTCCGATCCGACGGAGCACGCGGCGTGGCAAAGGGAGAAGCGCGAGTTGCAGAGCAAGCTCAGCGACGCCCTCGCGCGCCTCGCGGAAGCAGACGCGCTGAAGAGCGACCTCGAGGCGCTGACGGTCAGCGTGCAGCGGGGCAATCCTTCCCTGTTCACGCGCTCGCCCAGGCGGGCCCGCGCCGACGAAGCGCCGCCCGCTCTCTTCCCTGCTGGGCTGTCGACGACGCCGCACGGCAGTCTATCGTCACAGATTGTTGCTGCATATCAAGTTCAAACTACGACTACTACTACTACAGCTATATGAGTATAGCTCGACCAGATCTGGCACCGTCTCAAACGACGAGACCAGCCATTTCGTCTGCGTTTCGTGTTTTGTGACGGATCAACGCACCCCTTGGCAACTTCAGTCCCAGTGCACAACAATTCTTTGATGCTGGGGGGGATTTAACAAAATTGGTCTCAAAGCAGGGGAAGTCCGATCCGACGGAGCACGCGGCGTGGCAAAGGGAGAAGCGCGAGTTGCAGAGCAAGCTCAGCGACGCCCTCGCGCGCCTCGCGGAAGCAGACGCGCTGAAGAGCGACCTCGAGGCGCTGACGGTCAGCGTGCAGCGGGGCAATCCTTCCCTGTTCACGCGCTCGCCCAGGCGGGCCCGCGTCGACGAAGCGCCGGTCCTCTCGCCGGCTGGGCTGTCGATGCAACAAGAGACGCCGCACCGCAGGAATTCGAGCCCGATAGGACGGGCTCTGGGCATCGACTAAAAAGCGATTGATCGTGGGGGACCCCCTGTCCGCGAGCCCTCGACTCCCGTCGTCCGCCCACCCTCCCGAGGGCCGTTCGATCTCGCTGCTTACAACACGCTACCTCGAGCCTAACAGGACAGGCCCCGGACATCGACTACACGAATAGTCGCGGGGTCCCCTTCCCTGTCCATGCCTAGCTCTCGAAACTGAGCCGATGCTGACGACGTCAGAAAGACAGGGGGGACGAAAAAAAAAACAATACTGGACAAGGCTCCGGAGCCCTGTGGAAAGAACGAAAACGTGTGCATTGCAGCGCGTTGTCGGCTGTATTTCTTCTTCCCATATATTCGCTTGGAGAAAACGAAGCACCCGGAGAGAGAGAGGGGGGATCCGCGGCAAATTCCTTCCCTCTTTTCGTTTTGTGCGGCAGCAGCCTTTGTCCCTGTAAGAGAAAGAAATAGTAGTTTCATTTTCCTTCTGAAACAAGCGCTGCTCGAGGTGGCCACCGGGTGCAATTTGCAAGACTCATCACGTGGTGGCCCTCCTGACGCAACACGAGCCCGAATTGCAAAGGAGGAAACGTGCTTGTATACCGGGTGTCAAGCGTTCAACAAAGAACAACCAGGCTGCCATTTCGTAAAGTTTCGGCCACCCCCCCTTTCGCACCGGGCGGAACCTCCGAGTACCTTTTCTTGGTTTTTTTTTTTCCTTCTGCATTCTTCTGCGGGCGTCGTGGTCGGTTGGAATTGGGTCAGAGGCTGCTGCTGCTCGCGTTCCGAGGGACTTAAGGGGATACAAAAAGGGGGAAGTCTGCATTTTTACAAAACTACGTATTTCTGCATGTTAGGGGAAGGGGTCCAAACCAAAAAAACTGGCGGTCGTGTGCACCGAGTCTCTTGTCTTGGTGCATCCTTTCGTCCAGCGTGCCCTCCCAAACCTAAGTATGCGTCGTTGGACCGTTTGCTCCAGAGTTTCCGGATCACTACGAAAATACTCTTTTTGTGACCGAATACTCTGAAGATCTGTTCACCGTCGCGTTGCAACGACGGCTCACATTAAAATGGCAACGGCAAGCCGTGCGGGGGAAATTTCTTAACTTTTCTTTCGCCTGGCCGGGACAAATCATCCCGCCTGCCAGGCCGTAGTACAGAGAACCCCCGGCGCGTCTGCATCAGACAGCTTACCTGCCAAACCCCGAGGTTCTGTTTTAAAAAGAGGCTATGCCCCCCGTTGCCTCCCCCCACCCGGACCCCCCCTTTGTACGTAGCACGGGTGGTCCTGGCTGTGACGAGCTAGCGAACAGCCGCCTGCCAATCCAGACTCACACCGCTGTGCTGTCTGCAGACACTCAGATTCCGCGCTGATGATGGTCCGCCTTATGTGTCCGTGGCCTAAAGGACCGAAACACGGCGCAGACGGGACCAGTGCGGTGTTGAGCACATACCCATTCCAAGCACGTTCTTGCAATCCCCCACCCGGACCCCCCCCTCCCCCTTTTATCCCACACAGGAACGCGAGCAGCAGCGGGCGTTCGAGAGACAGGTGTGGGAGCGGGAGAGGATCGAACTCGACGCCCGGTCACAGGACACGAGCGCACTGCGCACCGAAGTCGACCTGCTGCTGCACAGGTCGTCGCCGGCGCGGCGGCGGCCGGACCTCGCCTTGCTCGACTTTTCCAGGCAGGCCACTCCACTCCCGCACCCCAGCCGGAACATCGCGCCCACCCTGCCGTCGACGACCCCGACGCCCACCTCCACCAAGCGCACGGCAAGCCCCGGGCGGACGTACACCGAAGGCCGGTCGACCCCGCAATTTCCCCGGAGCCCGCTGAGCAAGGATTCCCTCGCGTCCGCTCCCCTCCGCAGCCTCTTCCCCCTCAGCCCCCTCACCGCCACCGGCGCTGCCACGCCGTCCTTCGAGAAGCTCGTCCGCGAGCGGGAGCACAACCTTGCCCCCCGCAGCCCGATCCGATCCCGAGCGAGCCCCCTCAAGCTCTCCCCGCGCGCGTCAACGAAGGGCGGCGTCGTCCCCGACGGCATGCTCCTCAGCCAGCGGCTTGCCAGCGGCAGTATCAGCGTTCCCCACCTGTCAAGGCGCGGGTTCGATCCGGGTGTCGACCGGGGGCTGGCGCCGCGGAGGAAGTCCGTGTCGCGGTCTGCGAGCCCCGACGACGAGATAGACGCGCTCGGCGAAAAAGTAGAGAGCCTGAAGCTCAAAACGAAGGCCGTCGTCCGCCAGGTCGAGGACCGGGTGAAGCAGGCCGAGCGGTCGGCCGCAGAGGACGATCGGGTTGACCGCCGCGTCGGGTTCGCCAACGGCAGCCCGCGGCGCTCCGCCACGGGCGAGACTGGCGGCAGCGACGGCAGTGCGCTTCGACGGTTTCGGATCGGCCGCGAGCAGAGGGACCGAGAGCGGGGCAACAAGGAGAAAGTGAGGAGCATCCAGCGCGAAGTGCTCGACCGGGAAAAAGACCGGGAGAGGGACCGCGAGCTGAGGAGGTCGCAGAGCGCGTCGGAGGCCTCGCTCAGCCCCTCCAGAGGCAGCCCCCGGTCCCTCTCGCACTCGCCCCGCTCCGTCAGCGAGCCGCGTGGCGTGCAGCGGGAAGACACGGCGGGGTCGTCAACCTTCACGTCCGGCACCCTCCGTCGTACTCGCGACCTCCGCAAGCGCGCGGAAGCGGCGTTTCACGCGATCGCTCACCGGGCTGGCGGCGCGTCGACGGTGCCGAAGCAGGCCATCCCCGACCTGCTGCGCTGCGGCGAGTCGTGGGCGGTGCTGTTCCGCGGCCTGCGGGAGGACGACAAGCAGGCGGTCGACACGGACGCGTGGCTCGACTGGATCTCCGGCATCGAGGCGAAGAACGGGCTCGTCGAAGCGGAGGCACGCCTCGAATGGGTCGAAGAGCAGCTGGCAGGCGGAAGGTCCCGTTCGGGCTCCCCGTCCTCTCCATTCGCCGGGCAGACCACGCGCGAGCTCGCTGCTGAGGCGAAGCAAGTAGAACGCCTCCGGTCGTCGACGAAGTCGAATTAACCAATCGCCGACGGCTCGGAACCCGCGATGCGGGTGGGCATGGCAATGCGGCGCCGATGGCTTGCACACGACTATGAGGCACCTCAACCCAAGGCCCCGCCTTGCCAAAACTAGAGGCAGGAAATGACCACGATGAGCTGGACTGATAGAGCCCTGCACCAATGCCCTTCCCATCAGCGAGCCGCGCGGCGTGCAGGCACGGCGAGGTCGACGTTCACGTCTGACACCCTACGCCGTACATTGCAACACGTGCTGGCAAAGCTGACACGTCAAAAACCGTGTTTCTGCGGTTAGTGGCCGGTCTTTTGTGTCAGACCACGATCCAGTCAGAAACTGACCCGTCGAGTGCGGCAGCACCCACTGTATACAGAAACGAACGAGGTTCCCACCATCCCGCTTCCTTCTTTCCTTGACCACGTCGCAAGCATTGTACCCGTACATACCTCCCCCTCCCATTCTCATCAGCGAACTTCATTTGTACCATTTTACTGCCTTCTTCTTCTTTTCTTTCAAAAGAAAAAAACACATTGTGACTATCTCTTCCGCTCTTTCCGCGCCTCTTGCGCGTCCTCCCAACTGGTGAAATACTCTGAGGACCTGAGCTCTTGTTGATCGCGAGGCCAATGCGTACCACACCTTTTACTAACAATCTTACGGGATTCCCTACAACGTGTTGCGAAGGATTAAACGACGTAGACGGCGTGTTTTGGTGGCTGAGCATCCCTAACCTGAAAATGAAAGAGGGTAAAACAAGTGGGAAACCCATCGACCGGCACGCACAAACGAAACGAAGCGTCTGTCTTTTTTTGCCGCCTCTTTTTTTTCACCTGGGAAGGCCACGCTCCGCTCCCTGCCGCACCTCGTTTTCAGTTGCACTAGCAACCTTGCGGGTTGCCCCGCCATGGATTCTTCAGACTGGCGGTCTTTTTAGTATTAACAATCTTGCGGGTTGCCCTTCAATGTATTGTGCAGGCTAAAAAGACGTAGGCAGCGTGTTTTGGTGGTTGATCAGAATTCCTTACATGAATATACACAGGGTAAATAAGTGGGAACGATCAACCGGCACGCACAAACAAAACGAAGCGCCTGCCTTTTTTCATTTTCTTTGCGGGTTGCCTGCGGCTTTTCTTTAAACTTTCCGGTTGGCCCTACGATGTATTGCGAAGGTTAAACAGACGCAGGCGTGTTTTGGTGGCTGATTGGACATCCCAGCCTGAAAAAAGTTGTCTGGGAAGCGTTTGGGAAACACTGCGAACACGTGTTCCAAGGTGGCAGAAACCAGTTGGGGGTCATTGACAGCCGCCGTACCACACTGTGCCACCCTTTCGCTACGTGCCCCGGCTCTCACTCTCTCTCCCGCGCCCGCGCCGAAGAACACCCAGTACAACAGGCTCATCTTGCATTGCAGGTATGGTCCTTTGACAGAATGATCCGATGCCTCTCATCCCACCTTTAGACACGGCTGTACACGCATGTCCTTGTCAGACGCTAGCGCCCGGCATAAAGCATGCATGTCACAGTCGTTGGGTGGTTGACACCAGGTTTCCTCGGACACTCGAACGAGCATCGTTGCTTCCTGCCCTGGGAGCTCTGCCGTCTTCGGGTTGTGCTTCCGTGGCGGTGTTGTTGCATCGCGCTTGGACTCTTCGGGCTTCCATGTCTGGAATGTACGTAGGGGGGAAGGGACTAACTCGCTCGAAGGCCCAGGTCAGACGCCCGTCTTGGCTACCCGCCTGGCACCGTGAGCTCAAGTTGAGCTCGTTAGCCACTTGGTTCTTTTCTTTTCATTTTCTCGTGTTAACTCTGAAGTACACCGGTGTAAGCCTGCTCCGCGCAGAGCGAAGCTGCGCGTGTTTGACGGTACACTGCTGAGACCTACAATCCGTAGCATGGCGGCTACTGTCACTGACGCACCGCTATTGGGGAACAGAATGTGTACTTCATTTTTTGATGCTCCCGTTTCATCTTCCCGCCGTCAGCATTGGACGCACGACGATTCCTCCACAATTTTCAAGCGATGCTTCTGACTGGCGTAAAACAGAGTGGTCCACGCTGGGTCCACCACGAAAGTGTACAAGTACAGGAACACAATTGTGTGGGGTAGCAATCCGAGCGGGCAGACAACATCACGGGGTGCCTTGTCCTCATGTCTGTGTGTATCTCGAATGAAGCTCTCGGATTTTAACATGTCCGGTGCGGCGAATACGTCAGACTCAGCCCCCTCCTGAGGGGAGAAGAGCATCCCCTACCTGACGTTCGTCAGGGTACGTGCACCTGCTCATGCATCAGGGAGTAAACATGTTGCATCCATATATTATCGATGGAAACGGAAACAGAATCGTTCTCGGTTGCATACTTCCAGGTGCGCCCTGTAGCAGTGTGACGAGCACCGCCTCCTGGATTCGCGACCCAGGTACAGGCATTGCGTGTTACACATACTGTGATCGAGCATGAGTGCACGCGGGTGGATACCAAACGTTATTGCTGCTCCCCTTCCCCGCGCGGCTTCCCGAACCCCCTCCACTTTGTTGTCTCTCACGTTTCCCCCCGCTCCCCCCGCATGCCACCCCCTTCTCCTTCTTCGTGTTTCTGTCCTGTTCCTCCTGCTTGTGTCTCTCAAAATGTTGTTGAACGGCTGTCTCCCGCGTTTCGCTTCTCCGTTATTTATGGTAGCCAACCTAGCATTGCCGAAGGCGTTTGTAGAGCAAACCGAGCACCCCATGCACGCAGTGAACCCCAGTTGGCAGCACTGGGGTGTCCCAGCTAGAAATGCTGTTCACGAGGAATGTACAAGTGCGTGACCGTGCGAGTTGCGGACTGTTCTCGCAAGGTGCGTGTAAGTCGAGTTTCGAGTGCTTGAGCTCCTTCGGAGAACGGCCCAGCACACGACCGCAAACCTTTCAGAGCGAATGTTCGCTTGCGGGGGTTTAGTCCGGATCTCTGGGTCGCGTATGTCTCCTTCTTTCGGTCGCCTCTTGCATCTAGACTGTTTCTTGTAGTAAGCGGTCGGGTTTTTGAAGTCACCGTTTGACTTGTGAGGCGGGGGGGGAAGGGGGGGTTTTCCTTGTGTGCTGTTAGAGCAGGGCCTGGGCAGTGTGTTTTCATTCCTTTTCATACTTACCTATCTCGTTGGTGCACCCGGGTTGGCTGCTGTGCGCCTCTTCTTTGTTCTTCATCACTTCGTCCCGTTCTCTGCGTGCCGGTCTCTCGCTTTTCTTGTATCGCCTGCAAGCTGTCTGCCTTCTATCCCCTGGACCTGCATCGAATTGCCTGCCGCTGTCTATCAACCACGGTCTATCAGGTCTATGAGAGAATGTACCGGCTTACTGCCTGCGACGCGCCTGCCTCCTTTTCTTGGTATCGGTTGGCTGTCCCGCGCTGCTATCTGCGTCGTCTCGTCTTTGTCCCTAGTGAACTGGTGCGACCGATCTGTCAATGACAATGGCGTCGTGAACGCTCGCCGCCTTTCACTCCGCCTGCACCCAAATTCCCATACCGCCGAACATGAGAGCCGTTGTGACACTCCCGGACGCGTACCTCTTTCTATTTTGCATCCCTTAGCTAAACAACATCTTCCTCGAAGAAGACTTGATGCTAGCATCAACCATGCGTGAGAGGCAGTGCTCTGCCTATACATTAAACCAAGATTTTCCCCCCTCGGATGCACCTCCTTTGCAGCTTGCAAGAAGTCAACCCACCAGGCATCTCACCCCCTCTTATGAGCGGGGGAGCCCAGCCCATCACCGCACCCCATCGGCCGCGAGAGAGAGCGAGAGCGGACGCGGGAAACCGCAGGCAATGAAGCGAACGGCAGGCAGCAGCTCGCGGCAGGAGCGCGAACGCGTCCGCGAGGAGCGGAACGAGGAGGCCGAAGACCTGATGGTGAGGTCGCAGCGGCGCTTCGCGGAGTACCAGCGCGCGAGGAAGGAGCTGAAGCTGTCGCACGCGGACGCGCTGCGGCACGCGGCCGACGCGGTTGAGGCCGTCAACGTCAAGCCGTTCGAACGGCCTCTTCCCCCTGCCGCGAAGAGACCTAAACGAAGCCCTGCCGTCCCTTCCATGCGCTCCAAGTGCCCCCTTTGCACGGTGGTAGTCCCCGCACGGAGCAAGGACGGACTGGACGAGCACGTGTCGATGTGCTTGGAAGCGAGGGACAAGCTGATGCAGCTGGGGTTCGACGAGCAGCAGGTCAAGGCCGCCCTGAAGGCTGGCAACACGCGGGCCTGCGCATCGTATTTGGCGAGTCTGAGAGACCCGGCTACTCCCGCAGATGGAGGAGCCCTGCCCCAATCGTTCGCAGTGCCTTCCATCGAAGTGTTGGTGTCGTGTATCGTCGAAGTGCCCACATGACCGTCGCGGTGTCCAACCGGCAGCACTTCGGGGTGCCGCGCAGAGTGGCTCGCGGGGTACCAACGTGCGCGAAAGGTGCTAAAACTGCCGTGTGCTGAAGCCATACGGCAGCAGAAACGGCCGCTGCCGAAACGAGACCCCCGCCGTCCCTTTCATACGCTCCAAGTGCCCCCTACGCACGGCGGTGCACGGAGCGAGGCGTACTGGACGACCGCGTGTCGATGTGCTTGGAAGCGAGGGACAAGCTGATGCAGCTGAGGTTCGACGAACAGCAGGTCAAAAGGCGGCCCTGAAGGCTGGCAACACGCGGGCCTGCGCATCGTATTTGGCGAGTCTGAGAGACCCGGCCACTCCCGCAGAAGATGGTGGAGCCCTGCCGTCCCTTTCATACCCCTATGCAGTGCTCGGAGCGAGCGCGGACTGGACGAGCATGTTTCGATGTGCTTGGAAGCGAGGTACAAACTCGTGCAGCTGGGGTTCGACGCGTGAAGGCGGCCCTGAAGGTTGGCAACACGTGAGCCTGCCCATCGTATTCGGCGAGTCCGAAAGACCTCCTGCAGAAGATGAAGGAGCCGGCAAGCCGTCTTCTGAACATAGAACCCGTTTCTTCGGGTGTAGAGATCCCTATTGTGGTTACGTACGTAGACAGAGGGCCGTTCCCTGAACACATTCTTCCACGAACCCCCGTCAGTGTCCTTTCTGCACGTGCCAGCCTCGGACATGAAAGACACAAGACCTGCTATTGATTCGCTCTTCCGCCGTGCAATGAGTCGCGCAGTTCCATTCTTAAAGTAGTGCACGCCACAGGTAAGCAGTCCGCTGAACCCCCCCAACGACACCACCTATTGTTGAGGGTCGAGATCTCGTTCGTTCTCCAACTTGACAACTCACTACAAGCCGGCGTCTTTTTCGCTGAATACGCCGTGCCCTGTAGGAGATACTTGAGGAGGCCGCCCATTGCAAAACGCAAAATGCAAAAGACAAACCGCCGACCCCCACGAACACATCAAGAACCCAAGCCGCAGAGAGAGCTGGGTAAGCGCTCGACAAACACGCCGAGGCGACTCGGCAGGAGGCATACGATCGAAATATTATCGATCAATGATATTATCGATACCATAAATTGGCGAATCTGTCCCCCGTCTATCCCGAAAAACATTGTAGCTCGCTTCGCCTTTTACTTTCGGGTTTGCGTAACACGATGTGAGGACGATGCAGGATACGCCAGCGTTGCACACGCCTGGAAGGTATGCTTGCCGGGGGAAGGGGGATTGGGGAAGGGCAGCGCGAAACGGAGAATAAGAGCCAAAAGCCTTGCAAACAGGGGGGTCGTCAGAAACCAAAACGCTCCGAAAATCCAGAAAAAAAGTGGTCGGATGCGTAAACTCGAAGAATAGTCGCAGAAAGCTAAAACAAGACGAATTCACCTCCACGATGCAATTCCCTCCTGTGTCGCATCCGAAACTTAGCGTATATGAGCCGGTCCGTCCCTATCTCTTAAAAACTGCATCGAAGTGCCTGCCGCTGTTTATCACAGTGAATCACGGTCCACCACGGTCTATCAGGTCCATCCCTAGTCCCTTGAGCTGCATCGAATTGCCCGGTGCTGTATTCTTCGGTCCATCACGGTCTATCAAGAGGGGATGGAAAGGTCAACCGTCCAAAGGTGGACGGCTCAACCGAGTCCCGGAGCCGAGCGTTGAAGAGATGAATACCGTG
This sequence comes from Diplonema papillatum, assembly GCA_030068145.1. NCBI lineage: Eukaryota > Euglenozoa > Diplonemea > Diplonemida > Diplonemidae > Diplonema > Diplonema papillatum. The sequence continues at coordinate 116,985 of JAPJBO010000509.1, read as the reverse complement.
GCAGGAAACACTACATACTATTGGGCGGGGAAGGGGGGGAGCGGGTTGCGGGAGCCGCGTGAATAGAAAGAGCGACGAAAGATGGAGATGAAACCATGTCTTCTCGAGGTGACTGAATACATGGAGATGGACAGCGTCGTGCGGATGGCGCGTGTGTGCAAGGCGTGGAAGGCGGAGTTGGCAAGCGGGAACCATTGGAAGAAGAAGTGCCAGTCCATGTGGGGGTTGAATGAAGATGAGATCGACGCTGCTGACCCGCTACTCACGTTCAATCAATACGCGGCGAAGTACTGGAAGTACAGCACTGTGTTCGGCCCGGTGCGGGCCATGTGGAAACGGTTCGAGGCATGGATGGTCCGCCACAGCCCGGGCATGCTCGCGACCCTCAACCCGCCGGCCTCGGAAGAAGACCTCGACACCTGGGAAAAAATGCTGGGCGCCCCTCTGCCTCTCAGTCTGCGGTGCGTGTACAAGCTGCACAACGGGCAGGCCAAGCCGGCCGACGACTGGAACAAAGTGCCGTTCCCGACCCTCGACGGCACCCAAGAAGACGAGTGGACGCAGCAGACGGGCAAAACGTACCACGGAAAATGCCTCGGGATGCTCGGAGGCTGGTCGTTGTACGACAGCCACACTTCGCTGTTTCTGCTCTCGATCCAGGACGCGATGAAGTCGCACGGCATCCTGTCGAATCACGGGCTCATCGGCATCGGTTGGTCGTCGAATTACGCCGTCGTGGGCAAGTCTTTTGCGAGCAAACGAGCCTGCGGGGACTTCACGTACATGATGCTCAAGTGTGGAGAAGGAATCGATGACTGCCCGCGCTGGGGAGTCAGCCATACTGTGTGTGTGTGTGTGTGTGTGTGTGTGTGTGTGTGTGTGTGTGTGTGTGTGTGTGTGTGTGTGTGTGTGTGTGTGTGTGTGTGTGTGTGTGTGTGTGTGTGTGTGTGTGTGTGTGTGTGTGTGTGTGTGTGTGTGTGTGTGTGTGTGTGTGTGTGTTACGGACCCGTTTTAACGTGGTGCCTCCCTTCACGAAAGTACGACCACGCTCAGATTAAGCTAGGTGACGGCCGATGCACCCCCGGGCTGGGAGTGGGGGCCTCCATTCGCTCTCCTGTTTGCGTGATGCTTTGTGCAGCAGCTGGCTAATGCTTCGTTTTCAGCCACACAATCGCCGCAACGTCCTAGTCTGTGAGCTGTGCAGAAGTGCATCCGGGGCCTTAGACCATCCGATCCGTGATGATGCTGCTTGAGGCGACAGCAGGTCTCCGCCGGTAGACGCTTTTTTACGCACTCACTGCATCGCGGCTTTTTGTGGAGCGAGCAAACCACTCCAGGGCGGGAAGTGTTAGCAGCGCCTTCTGGGGCCTCGCACGGGGGGGCACCTTTGCGCGGGTCAGTGCTTGAACCCCTTTCGGCCTCTTCCGTTCTGCCTTTCCAGTCGGGTTTTCCCTGTGTCCATCCTGCCGGGTAAGCCTCCTCTGGCAAGAAGGTTGCGGCCCAATTCAGGTGTGGCGGGTAAGGGCTGCTCTCATGTTCGTCCGCGATTCCCGCCTGCGCGTGTTCGCGTATCCTCACGATGATGCCTTCTGTCGCCTCTGACAACTTCGCTCGTCGGGAGACGTCCCGTACAACCGTCCCTCCCAGGGATGTCAGCACGGTGGAGGAGTACTCATGGCCATAGAACCACGGCTGTCCCGTCACCTTCTTGTACGCCTTCCCCATCTCAACGAGGCTAAGCGCTTTGCCCAAGGCGGACCGGCGAAAGTCGGCTAGCATCTTCTCTTGCCTTCGAGGAGTCGGCCGCTGGCGCTGCACCAAGTCCATGGCGGCGTTACTCAGGGCATCAGCGTCCGTGTTCCTCTCGCGCTTGACGTGCTCGATGCGCACTGTCATCAGGGAAGAAACCATTCTGGCAGCTGTGTGTGTGTGTGTGTGGGTGTGTGTGTGTGTGTGTGTGTGTGTCGTTTGAAAAAAAACCTCACCGTTTGTGAGTAGGGTACTGTCTGGACGAAATATATGCCCATGGTCATCCCTGCAGTGCCTGGATGTCTAAGCGTGCCTTTAGAGTAACTCACTACGGAACGTCATGGAAAAGAGCTTGAAGCGCTTTGTACCGGGCGGAATGAGTGTCTGGCTCATCTTTCTCTACATGTCATCCGCTTTCGAACTTACATCGTCTTTCTTGAGAAATTGTAACCACTTTCAGCCAGTGAATCGTGAAGTGCCGTTTCTTATTTTACAGACTTGCTTTGAGAGAACCCATTTATGACAGGTCACCCGGAGACCCTGAGATACCGGAATCTCAAGCGAATTTTTTTGTTTGAAAGTTTAACGCTAAGAACTCGAGTGTTTTAATCCGACCCGGCGAAAGAGGCGAAAGCATGGCACTTCGCGTGCGAAGAGATAACCGTGACGCCGGCGATGCAGATTACCGCCAGAGATTCTTTGCATTCTAACCCAAACCGACGCGGCCCTTTACACGGAACCCACCGCACGCAGGTCCGACTACGCGCGAAGGGTTCCAGAATTTCCACGTCGCGGGGCGGTCGCTTCCGGGGTACATGAACATGATCGTGACGAGGCTGGAGCAAGGGGTGTACCGGGCGCGCCTCGGCGAGATCCTGCTCCACCCGTGCGGAAACCACCTGGGCGCGACCACGACCGAGACGAACGGCATGGTCATCGAGGCGTCGCCCCTGCTTCTGCCGAGCCGATCGGTGCCCGGGGAGCTGGGGTTCACGTACAGGCTGACCATCACGTGCAAGGCCGGGAGCTGCCAGCTTTTCCTCCGCACGTGGAAATCAAGGAGCGACCCCAACGAAGGGTTCGAAGAGGTCGTCAAAGGCCAAGGGGTGGTAGGGCACCTTCCGGTCTTCACGACGGACCAAAAAGACGGAACGTACCGCCAGTGGGCCTACGCGTCAGCGACGTCGGTGGAAGGGGCCTGGGGCCAGATGGGCGGCTCTCTGACCTTCGTTCCCGGCACGTTGCAGCAACCCGCCGGCCCCCACTTCGACGCTACCATCGAGCCGATGACGCTGACACACGACATCACCCGGGCCCTGCAAGACAGCGCTGGGTTCGATTAGCAGCAGGCAAACGCACGCAACGCACGCCAAGAGAGGTCTCAGGTGCTCCTGCCCTCTCACGTAGCGCTCGGCTGGACTGTTCTAAACCCCAACCCTGAAACGGTGACATACCGTAGTAACCTGCTTTGTAGAAAATACTCGAGAAGGCTGCCGTGGTTGCAAAGTCTCAAATAATGTCGGCATGCCAATGACTCCCCACTATCGCAACAATATTCCAAATGTGCCATAGCCCACAAGAAACACAGGTAAATCTGGAGCGTACCAAGATGCAGTTGTATAGTTTCCCATCTAAACTCCGTCAAAATAAGCACCAGGCAGTCCCCTCGAGTATTTTTTTTCTGCGCGCGCAGAAGTCTGGAACCGACTCCGGTTTTGTTGCGCTCTTGCCGCCTTGCCGCATTTCTTGAACGGAAAATGCACGCAGTCTTTTATTCCCGAGGTTTTATTATCCCGCAAACGAACCAAGGTGTAACACCCAAGCAGACACACACCTTCTCCGGCGTAGCTCCCGGTCCAGCCGACTTCCCGCGGTCTTCCGCATGGAGGCACACGGAAGAGTTCCCCGCAAGTGTGCTTACCCCCGCGAGGAAAAGGTGTTTCTTTCCAGGGCAGGTGTTCTCATCTTGCAAGGTGGCCGGTGCTTCCTTCACGGCCTCCGATGCACGCCTGCGTCCTTCATCCAAACCCTCTGTTCCTTCTCTCTCCGTCTCTCCAAGTTTCTCCCGTCGCGTGGCACCACGAAGCGAGGTCCGTCGCTGCTATCGCCCAGAGAAGGGAAATAATCTTCGTTTTTTTTTTTTTTTTTAATAGTACATCTGTACTGACGGGAACATTTCCGGAACAACGGTTGCACATGAAAGAGAAAACGAAGCCAACGAAAAAAGTGCTAATACAGGAAAACCCCCCCCAGAGAGGTTTATACCCTGTACACGCGAAGAACAAAAGAGAGGGTTATACCCTGTACACGCGAAGAACAAGAAACTTTTGCCTTATCATTTCCATCACCTTTGGTCAGTTGATGCTGATCGTCCGTTGCTTCGTTTATCAGTGCAAGCCCCAACTCCGGAAATGTTCTTTGACTCTCCGCCGGCGACAGAACGGCCGCGCCGCCCGCCTGAAAGCTGTGTCGCCCCATCTCCAACGTACTCTTCTAGCCAGTCCTATTGGCTGTTGCTATTGCTGTTCTAATGCACCGCACGAGCGCGGTAGTAGGGACACGCTCTCCGACCGGCAAGCAAACACGGATTGGGCGTAGAGCAAGTGCACCCCTGCCGTCGTACCAACACTCTTGTCGGTGGGTCTCCCTGACATGTGCTCACTCTTCCAGCCAGTCCTATTAGCTGTAGCTATTGCTGCTCTGGTCTGGTCTGGAATCTTGCGGGGGGGTTTTCCCTGCAATGTGTTCTTGAAAGACCCGAAAAAAGACGCGGGCAGGTGCGTGTTCCGGCTGGTCGGAAATCTCCGTCCTGTAAAAGTGATCCACCGCGGCACGCACGAACGAAACGAAGCGCCTGTTTTCTGACCCCTTGCACGCCTGCAGGTCCTCGGAAAGAGAACCACGCCGTAGCGTCCAGCCTCAGAAGGTGGAGCTGAATCTGGAACACCCTCTTTGTCTCGAGCTTCTGGGGCTGGACTCCACCATGTAGGAGGCACAAGGAACGCACTGTCCCCCACGGCAGCCCACACGGCGTCGAATCCAGTACCGAGTGTTGTTCAGTGCAGGTGACATGAAGGCAAAGAAGCAGGCGAATCCAGCACTGAGTGCTGTAACATGCAGGTGCCGTGACAGGCAAGCAGGCGAATCCAGCACTGAGTGCTGTAACATGCAGGTGCCGTGACAGGCAAGCAGGCGAATCCAGCACTGAGTGCTGTAACATGCAGGTGCCGTGACAGGCAAGCAGGCGAATCCAGCACTGAGTGCTGTAACATGCAGGTGCCGTGACAGGCAAGCAGGCGAATCCAGCACTGAGTGCTGTAACATGCAGGTGCCGTGACAGGCAAGCAGGCGAATCCAGCACTGAGTGCTGTAACATGCAGGTGCCGTGACAGGCAAGCAGGCGAATCCAGCACTGAGTGCTGTAACATGCAGGTGCCGTGACAGGCAAGCAGGCGAATCCAGCAAGTTTTAAGGTCGCAGTGACGAGTCCGCAGCTTGCATTGGCGATGTAGGGTAAGTGTCAGCATGTTCGGATGCCCCCACCAGCTTGCCGTGCCCGGAACCCGGACCGAGGAATCCACCACGTGTGCTACCATGCTCAGGGCGCCGACGACCGAGCCAGCCGCACTATGAAAGGAGTGGTGTGACAGTCCTAGAGGACGCGACAGTCCGTCCCTGCCTTGCGGAATCGGGAATCACAGAAAAGGCAGCTTCTGGTCCAGGAACGTGACGGTCAACCACAGCTTGCAAAGCTTGAGTCGGAGGCAGCTCAGTGCCACAACCCCGTCCGCTCTGCCCTGTGGCTGACCGTCTCGACGAGCTTGTGTTCAGCGCGAGCGCCAAGCCCCAAGGTGCGCCAAGCCTTGATGCTTTAGTTTGGGAAATCGGTAGCCCACATGACCCGTAGGCCCGTGGCTCTGCAGTACCGCCGAACACGTGAAGCTTGGCTCCTGTGTAGCAGGCTTTCCCTGATACCTGGACGGGAAGCAAAAAAAAAAAAAAAAACGCGGCGTTGGCGCGTGGACGCTCGTCGAAAAAAAGCTGAGCAGAAGAGTACTCGAGCTTTGTTGACTGCTAGCCTTGTTTCTGCTTTTTACTTATCGCGCGCTTCTCTTGCCCTTCGTTTTTCCTTCCTCTTCGTTCCTGTGTTTGGTACATCGGGACACACCCGGAATAAGGCTTGTGTCTCGCCGAGTTAGAAGGAGCAGCTAACTTCTTCTCAGCCAACGTACCCACGGGGGTAGTAGCCCGCTGCCTGCTTATTGATTGTGGCCAAGTATGGGAGCCAAGTTGGCCCTCGTGTCCTGGACGCAACCGCGGGGTGAACGAGTCCCTAAATGCTGCAAAACGCCTCGTACGCTTCCCATGTGCGGCCGAGGAGCATATGCATCATGATATTGCAGACGTCAGCGTATTTTCTGAGAGAACACACGTACAAGAAACAGTCTAGAACGTTTGCGGGTCGTTTGAACGCAACAAATAACCTGTGCATTGTTGCACCGAATGGTAGTCTAAAATGCTGTTTGAAACGCCTCGTACGCTTCCCATGTGCGGCCGAGGAGCATATGCATCATGATATTGCAGACGTCAGCGTATTTTCTGAGAGAACACACGTACAAGAAACAGTCTAGAACGTTTGCGGGTCGTTTGAACGCAACAAATAACCTGTGCATTGTTGCACCGAATGGTAGTCTAAAATGCTGTTTGAAACGCCTCGTACGCTTCCCATGTGCGGCCGAGGAGCATAAACAGCATGAGATAACAGATGGCGCAGATTGAAGTTTCCCGTCAAGGTGTTAGCCGCCGTAGGCCGACGAAGAAGAGGGCCCGCAGCGTTACAAGGCGGCGATCCCCCGCGAGACGAGCTCACCGCCGGCCGGAGCGCCCGCCGCAGCGCCAACTCCGGCGCCGCCACTCACTAGAGGGAAGCATCTGACGTGACGGGGAGGAATTGACTGATACGACATTTGCTGCCCTAAAACGCTTCCAACACTTCCAGCACCCGCTCCCCTCCCCGCCCCACGCCCCCTGTTTTTTCTTAATTGCAACAAACTTCCCACCCCCCACTGCACTCTTCCGTGTGCTCTACACATATTTCTCTCTCTCGTACATCGTCCACAGAAGACAGAAACCCACACAAACAGACAAACACACAACAAAAGAAAACAAGCCGATTGACGAGTGGCAGGCTTTGAGCTTTCGCTTGCGCTTTGTCACCCGCCTGTGGTCACACAAACCGCAAACAACAGAGAACCTTCCCCCTCTGGAGGCCCCCCCACATCTTTTTCTAGGGAAAAGAGTGGCCCCAGCAGTTCGCCCGTCTGCACTCGTTTTTTTTGCGCCTTTCGCATTTGTTTTCTCTTTTCTTCCTTCCATCCGCAAAGCGCAGCGCTCGTCTGGGAATCTTTTTTCTTTTCTCTTTTTTCAACAAAACTACGCGTTTCTTTTCCTTTTTGGCGGCACACTTACGCCCGATCCCCTTTTTCTCCCCCACGTAGCTAGGGTTGGACTCCCTGCATCTTGTATACCACTTCTTGCTCTTCACAACGTCCGAGCGCTGTCCATACCGAACTCGCGTTAGTATATAGTCCCACATCCATCCCCCGTCCTTTAGCGCCCCTTTCGAACTCTTTTTTTCCGCATTCTTCCTCAGCTCCCCTCCTTCCCCACCGACCCTTACGCCCGTTCGTCCGGGTGCCCGACTCTATAAAAGAAAAGGCGCTTTTTTTTTTTTTTCCACCTCTTATAAAAGAAGAAGAAGAAGAAAACGAAAATTGCCGCCTGATCTTCTCTTTGGCCTTCTTTTTTTTGCGTGGAAAAAAAGTATACCCTGCCACTCCCCCCCCCCCCGCACTGCATCCCCCCCCCCCCCCCCCTTTTTTTTTTTCTCGCCGCGTTACGTACATAAAAAGAGAACCCGCCTCACAAGTCAAACGGAGACTTCAAAAAAAAAAAAAAAAAAAATCGACCGCTTGCTACACGAGAAACAGGCTAGTAGAAAAACAGAGAAGGAAGCAGAGGAGAGACAACGCGTTCGAGGATGAGCGTCTTGTGGCTGTCGCTGTGCGCCGGCGCGCTGGGGGTGGCCCTCGCGCAGCAGGAGTACATGTGCGAGGTCGGATACGCGGCGCGGGCTGCGCCGCTGGTGGCTGTGGAGGACGTGCAGACTTTGACGGGGTGCTGGGAGCACTGCGCGGCGGAGCCCGCGTGTCGGGTCGTAACGTTCGCGAGGGACCAGGCGCGGTGCCTCGTCGCGGGGGGCGAGGCGGCGGGCGATGACGGCCGACCGTCCCCGGGGTCTGTCCTGTGCAAACGGGCGGCGGCCCCGCCGCAAACCGAGGAGTTCCACGCGGTCTTCAGGGAGCGGCACACGGCGTGCGGGCGCTACCGGAAGGTGACCCCCACGCGCTTCGAACAGCAGCCCGGCTCCGGCCACAGCATCCGGCTGGTCGCCGCCGGCGTCTGGCAGCTGCACGCACTGGATGGCGCAGCGCTGCCCCTAAAAGCCGCCGCCCCCGCGCCCGGACCGGCCGCGGTCGCCACCTGGCTGTACTCCCACCGCGACCGGTGGATCGTGTCCGTCGCTGAGGTCACCACCGCAGGCGAAGTACCCGCCCTCCCCGGTTCGTCGTCCGTGCACTCCTGCGGGCCAGCGGCGTCGTTCGCCCCGCTGCGCGTGGGGAAGGAGGCGGCGTGGACGGTGTCCGAAGAAGCAGCAGGCCTCCGAGCCGGTGCTACCGCGTGCCAGGCGCGTTGTGCCGAGCTGAAAGAATCCGGGTGCGTGGGCGTCGTTCTGCGGAGTTCAGGGTCCTGCGGGTTGATCAGACTGCAGGCCAATGGCGGCACCACAGGCGCACGGGGGCTCGGTGCGCTCCTCCCCGCCGACACCCCGGTTTGCCTGCGGTTTGCCCACGATGAAGCTGAGAGTGTCACACGCCTGGACACACCCCAGGAGACAGCCCGCGCCGTTACGGTGTGGGGCGAGGCGCAGGCGGAGCATTCGGACGCTGAGTTCACCTGCGAAACGGGAGCTCTGCGGGACGGGGGGTTCCGGGTGCTGCTCGAGGGGTTGACGGTGCCGGAGTGTAAGAAGCAGTGCTTGGCCGCTGCCGATTGCACGCACGCCGTCGTCGACGTGGCGCTCTCGCGGTGCGAGCTGTTCGGCGGCGCGCTCGACGCAGCGGCCCCGCCGCCGCCTGCGGCCGCCACATCTCCCGTCACCTGCGCGAAGACGACGCGACAGCCCGCCCTCAGCGGCCTCGCAGACCCGTGCGCCTGCGAGCCGGTGTGGACGGGCAGCGCGAGCGACCCCGCGTCCTGCCGGAGCATCCCGCAACACGGATGCCCTGCGCAGGCATGCGACGGGAGCTCTCAACCGTGGTGCCAAGTCGTCGATCCGTCGGCTTGCCCGCGCGCGCACTACGGGGGATGGGCCCCGTGTGATAGGGCTGCGTTGATCCCGCGGTTGGTCGACGGGAGTGTGAACAGGCGGGAGGCCGCGGCGCTGGCGACGCCGGAGGCGCAGGGCTGCTTCAAGGTGACGACGAACGTGACGGTCACGCTGTACCTCCGCGTCACGTGCACCGTGTTCCTCGCGGACGACGGCCAGGCGTTCACCCCGCCTCCTGGGTTCGTCGTGAACGTGACGTTCGTCGACTTCATGGACCAAGTCCCGGCCAACCCCGAGCAAACCGTGCTCGCAAACCTGAACGCCGCCCTCGCAGCCGGCAGCAGCGCAACCGCGAGGGACACGTTCAACGCGTTTCTGACGTCGATCAACATGCCTGTCCTAGCCGCTGGAGACCAGCTGGGTGAAGTGGCACCGAGCGTCGTGGTTGACACCGAAAACGTGTGCGACCAGGCGCCTGAAGACGACGAGTTAGTCGGAGGAGGCGGCGGCTCTGTGCCGTCGCCGGTTGGGGGCACGGGGGGGTTTGACTCGCTGGCGGACGTGATGCGCGCGGCGCTCGGGTCGTCGGCCGCCGCGGTGTTCAACGCGACCGGCTGCGAGGAGCTCACGAGCGAGAACCCCAACAACGACGCCAACACGCCGCCCGCGGTGCTGCACCTGCGCGAGCTCATATTCGACACCCCGCAGCCGACCCCTGAGCCGACGCCGGAGCCGGCGACGAACCCGGGCCCGGTTTCCGCCAAAATCTGCTTCACTCCCGACCTGTCCGATCCGCGGGATGTGTTCCTGTTCGCGTACCTCTTCGAAGCAGTCCAGCAGGCGACGCCCGCCACCGCGTCTGTCCTCGACCTGTTCCCGATGCTTTGGGACAAGCTGCGGGCGGACCCGTCGCTGGCGTGTGATGTGCGCATCGCCCTCGGGGAGCCTTGCGCGCCGGTCACCACCCCCGCCCGCGCCGCCGCCGCCCTGGAGGTGAACGCGGTGCGGAGCCACCCGCAAATGGTGGCCGCGCCGGAGGTAACAGTCACGTGCAAAGAGGGCGGGTTTGCCGGTGAGATCCTGTACGAGGTGCAGGGCGTTGTGAGTGCGATGGAGTGCTGGGAGCACTGCGAGCGGGTCAGCGGTGAGTGCTTCGTTGCGGAGTTCGCGCCGCTCGACAGGTCTTGCGCGGTGCGGTCGAGGAAAAGCGTGGTGATCCCTGGGAAGACGGGGCATATCGCGTGCGTGCAGCACTCCACCCGCTTCCAAACGGCTTTGCAGCAGGCCCACGCCGCCGAAGGGTTCGACTGCGCCGAAGGCGGGCACACCGGCGGCGTGCTCTTCGAGGTGCAGTCGGTCGCCGACGCGTCCGAGTGCGCGTCGTTCTGCGAGAAGTCCGGCGCGGCCTGCGTGGTCGCGGTTTTCGACGGGGCCACGAACACCTGCTCCGTCCGGTCGGCGACGGCCGTGAAGACCGCTGCGGCGGCGTCAGATTCCGTCCGCGTGTCCTGCGTGCGGCGCGCCACCCCCGCGCCGGCCCCCGCCCCCGACACGGCGCCGGTGCTCACGGGGTATACCTGCCAGGCGGGTCGGTACGTCCTCGGCGAGCTCTTCGAGGTAGCCGAGGTCGAATCCCTGTCCGCCTGCGGCGGGTTCTGTGACAAGGCCGGGGGTCTCTGCGCGGTGGCCGAGTGGGACGCGGGCGCCCGCTCGTGCAAGCTGCGGACGGCGGCCGCGGTGTTCGACACCCAAGGCGCACACCACCCACGCGGCGCCGCCGCCTGCGTGAAGGACGCGAGCGAACCCCCGCAGGAAGCCCCCCGGGGGGATGCCGAAGGGCGGACGGGGGGGTCATCGTCGGTGTACCCTCTGGCGTGTGAGTTCGGCGCGGAGCGTGAGCGAAGCGGCATGGAGATGATGCTGGCTGTGAGGGTTGGGTTGAGGGAGTGTCGGGACATGTGCGAGCGTGCGGACGGCTGCGTGTATCTCAACCACGGCGCCGGGGCAGCCGACAGCTGCGAGTTGTTCACCGTCGGGGAAGACCCGCAGCGCGAGGCTTTGGTCGTCGCCGCAAACTCGTCGCAAACGACGTGCGCGAAGAACGCCACCTCCCCTCCCTCCGGCACCCCGCAGCACTACGTCATGGCCGCGTTCGACGCTTCCACCGTCGCTGCCGCCTCCTGCGCCTCGCAATGCGAGGACACCCCCGGCTGCGCCGGGGTTCTCCTGCACCCGTGCACGCTGCTCACCGCCTTCACGACGCACCCCTACGCGACCGCCGTCCGCCAGCTGCCGCTGCTGCACCGGCGCGGGGCGCCGACTGGGGGGGAAGCCCGCGGGGGAGAGGGGCTGGCGAAGTTTTTTTCGTGTGCGAACGGCGCGCAGAGGCGCGCCGGCCGCGGCGTCGGCTACGAGGCGGTCGCCGCCGGCGTCCCGCTGGTGGCCTGCCAGGCCGCGTGCCTCGCGGACGACCGGTGCGAGTACTTTTCGTACCGGGCGGGGATCTGCGCGCTCAACGGCGTGCCGCCCGGGGGCGCCGCCGGGGCGCCGCTGCTGCAGTGCGACGTGCTCGACGCCTTCGCGACCGGAGCGCGCAACGGTGGCGCGCACGGGTTCGCCGCCGCCGCCTTGAAAGGATCCGACTCGTGGTCCGTGCAGGAAGTGACGTCCGCGATCGCGGAGGAGGCGTGCATGGAGAAGTGCGCGGCGCGGCGGGCGTGCCTGGGGTTCAGAGCCGGCGGCCGGGGGGCTGCCTGCTCGCTTTTCTTCGCCGACGACGGCGGGGTGGGTGCCGTGCAGGCGTCTTCCGTGGTGGCCCGCTGGAAGCCGGTGAGCAAGGTGGCCGCGGCTCAGGAGTGCGTGTGCGCCGAGCCGTGTTCGTCGGAAGGCACGTGCCCCGTCGTATCGTCGGCCTGCCGGACCTCGCAGGGCTCGTACACCTTCTGCAACGCAGCCCGCCCGCTGGCTTCCCCCTTGGCGTCGGCCCTCTCCGGCTCCTTCGTCGAGCCCCTCCAAGACGGCCCTGCACCCGCCGCCAGCTCTCCTTACACAACAACCCTACCTGCCCTCGTCCTCGCCGCCCTGCTGCTCCTCTCCCTCGCAGCCCAACGCCTCACCCGCAACGCCAAATCCGTCGTCGTCTTCCACGAGTAACCGGATTCCGTTCTCAGCCACATGCTCTCAAAACTGAAAACGAACACGAATGCAACGAATGCACTCTACCAACCTTGCTTTCCCCCACGATCCCCGTGATTCGGTTCCGAAACTAAACAAAAGGTAGTTAAACAAAAGCAGTACAGACCCCCCACCCCGGCAGGAGACTTGAAATTCACACGGAAAATTGGCTGTGCGAAGATCGCCCGAAACACCGAAAAAAAGAAAGGTAGCGCGGGGGACCTTCGTATTCTTGCAGCTTAGAAGAAGTACCTAAGAAGTCTTGCGGGGTTGTTTGTGCAGTAGCGGCCTCGGAAAAGATTCTCAAGAGAGTCCTGTCACGAAAACTGCACAAACAAACGCTACCAGATACTCCAAGCTCGTGGCATCAACGCACCGCACGATGCAGTCAATCTCCGGCGTTTCAACCTGATACTATATATCCGAAAGATGATTTCGAGGCCTGAAACTACGACTCCTGACTCCTGTTGTCGGGAATCCAGAACGATAAGGTGCCAAACAATGGACCGCCAAACGCAAAAGAAAAAAACGGGCAAAAGCAGAGAAAACTGCTCAAACAAGCCACCGAGGGGATAGGCAAACCCTCCGTCTGCGTGCCCAGACCCAGACCCAACTGAAAAAATACCCCCGCCTCAGCTGTTAACGGGAGGCTAGACACCATCGGCTGCGAATGTAAAACTTTAACTCTGAAAAAAACGCGCTTGCAGGAGTCCTTCCCGAACTCGAATTCGTATTCGGAATGAGGAACAAGCGGACAGTCGGGCGCTTTTTCGGCAGAAAAAGAGGAGGAAAACACACGACCAGGCTGCTAGATCAGCATGGAGCTCTATTCAATAAAAACCAACAGATCGAAACACACCAATCCACACGGGATCGTCGGCAACGAACGAGGCAACACAAAAAAAAAAGCTGGCAGCTGGTAGCCGGCAAGGCAAGCGCCACCCCATCAAGAACAATTTCCGCCGGCAGAGAACACCTGCCTAAACAATTCAACTGCCTTCGGGGGCTAGTCTGACACTCGCTGTCGTCGGAAAAAAAAAAAAAAAAACGAAAGAAAGAACAACCGTCACCCCCACCCAATCCCGAGCACCGCTCGCACGCGTTAGGGAAGCACGCCAAATATGGTTTCGCGACGGAGTGACACGTCACCCGAAACGATCAACACACACACACACACACAACACCCCCTCCCCCTCCATTCTTTTTCCATCCTCTCCCCAACCTCTCCATCCTACCCCGAGCTTCTATCGTCGACCGGCGACTGTAAAACACCGGCACAAACAAACGCCAGCAAAGAACGAAAGAAACATTGGACGCCCCCTCACAACAAGACTGAGCGGGAGTTCCGCCAGTTACCACCAGCACTCCGGCAGGCAGAGAGACCGTCGGGCCGCGGTTTTTCGGACCAGACGGTCTCACACTCGATTGCCAAGCTTTTGCTTTCTGCACTTCTTCCAAAACTATGCACTTCTTCTACACGGTGGAGTCCAGCCTCAAGCTGGAGTTAAAAGCTGGAGTTAAAAAAGCGGTGTCACACCCGCTTTTCGTGTGTGGATTTACACGCGTTTTGGTTGCAGCACACCCTGTGACTTGGGCACACCTCTCTCTAACTCCAGCGTCTGAGGCTGGACCTCACCGTGTATGTCCTTCCCCCGTTGCAGCGGGGGGCGGGGGGGTAGGAGTAGCACCAACAACGACCCTTCCCCCCACTGGCAGCTGCCTTCGCAAAAGAAACGAACGGCCACCTGTTCTTTATTTCTTTTTCCCCGTGTCTGCAGAGCACTGTCACATCATTTTCCGCTGGTGGCCCGGAGTACTCGGGTTGCCGCCCATGCGAAGTACATGGGGGAATTCAGTCTCAGAAGCTGAGAAGCTGGAGTTAAAAAGGCGGGGGCACACCGGATTTACACGCGTTTTGGTTGTAGCACACCCGCTTTTCGGGTGTGACTCGGGAACACCCTCTTTAACTCCAGCTTCTGAGGATGGATTTCACCGTGTACACGGTGGAATCCAGTCTCAGAAGCTGGAGTTGAAGTTAAAAAAGCGGGCCGCACCTGCTGTTCGGGTGTGCATTGCACGCGTTCTGGATGTAGCACATCCGCTTTTCAGCAGACACACCCGCTGTAACTCCAGCTTCTGAGGAGAATTTGAAATCGGTACGACGACTTGGTTCCCGCAAATGCTTGACCTCACCTTCCTCCCACCCGCGGAAAATGCAAGAACGTGCCACGGACAGGGCAGCAGCGGAAAAAAAGAAAAATGCAAGTAGCTTTATACTGGAAACGATCTGAAAAGCAGTGTTGGAGTAATGGAGGAGGAAGCTCCACCTTTACACCAACGCGAGACAGTCGCTTTCCCTGCCCTCCTTCGCTGCGCTGCTGAACTAGTCACGGCTCGTGGAGGAGAGGCGTTTTGTCATGCGACTAGAGCACAACGCGGCTGCAACACCTTCGGAAAGTATTGGCGCGACTCAGCGGGAAACGAGGATCTACGCTAGAAGTCTACCCACCCCATAAAAACATTAAACTAAGTTTTCCCCCCATAAACTAAAATTCTTCCCCCGCCGGCCCTTGATCCTCGCAACAAACATACATGAGAGGCAGGATCGTGTTCAAAACACCCCGAAGCTAAGATTTCCCCCCTTGGCGAGCTCAGAACCAGCCTCAGCCTCAGAAGAAGAGCAGCATTTTCGCCGTCTTTCCGTTTCCACCACTGCCCCCTCCTAGTGAAAGGCAGACAGTACTGCCAAACCTCCAAACTAAGGTTTCCCCCCACTCGTTCCCGCAGATCGAATGTGCCGCGAATGCTTTCTCCGTCGTTTCTCCGTAGTCCGTTGATCGAATGGGCACACGACGAAATAGACTACACAGTAGACCGGTCAGAGGCCTTCGGCGACCCTTAAACTGTAACTCCACCCCTCGCTTGGGATGGTATTGTGGTATGCATCAGCAGCCACTATCCACTATCCACTATCCACCAGCAGCGTAGTGCTCTGAGGACATCGGTAGAGGCAGTGGGATGCAGTAGCAGCCACTAACACTGGACCATACCCTCCATAGTTAGTGGGCGGGAGTACCACCACCACCACAGGGCCTCCGTAGCCCTGAGCGTGGCTGGTGTGGGTTTGCGGGTAATATCGCCAAGCGTGTGCGTGGCAATCAATACAGCCCTTCGAAAAGGAAGCACCAACCAGGACCAGGCTGAGCCGGCCACAGGGGTCGTCATCCTGGGGTTCGACCGGTCCACTGTGTATGCTGCGCAACATGAAGAGGTGTCCGTTTTGTCAACTGCTATGCTTCTCTCCTCTGTCGGGCATTCGTTAACCGCGAGGCGAAGGCGCCGGAGGGGTTTCGCCGTGCGGCGCCGGCGACGTTTATTTTATTTGCATAAGCACCTGCTTTGTAGGAAATGCTTGAGGAGACTGCCAGTTGCGATGCGTTCAACAAAAAGACCCACTTTGTAGTTGTATTGTTTTCTCCCCCTCTAGCCTCCTTCGAAATGAGCACGAGTATTTTGAAAGTATGCTAGTACTGCAGGGAATAGTTGACTAGACCTCTTGAGTTTGTGCTAACCACGAATTGGGGAGTCGGGA
Source organism: Diplonema papillatum (assembly GCA_030068145.1). Classification (NCBI taxonomy): domain Eukaryota; phylum Euglenozoa; class Diplonemea; order Diplonemida; family Diplonemidae; genus Diplonema; species Diplonema papillatum. The sequence goes on along the minus strand of JAPJBO010000509.1, from coordinate 101,080 downwards.
GAACCTACAAAGCCAAAAGCAGGACCGACCCCCCCCCCCCGTTCGTGACGGAAAAAAGAACGTGTTGTTTTTATCTATGTTTGTCAAGAGCTGCAACTCAACTATTCCCCCCGCAGCGCGGCATGGCGCCTTCTGGCTTCTTTGCAGCGGCACGAACGAAAATCGACGAGAGATCCCCCCCGCGCTCGCCCTTCTCTTCGCAGAGGCCTGGTGCTCCTGTTTGCATCGGTGGATTTCGTCCTCAAACCAGCCCGGTCCACCTTTATTAAGTACGGGTTATGGCTTGCCAGCCGAAATGTTGTGCAAAAGTGTGTCCCAACGGCAACGACAGGCTTCACCGAACACTCGAGCGAGCTTCGTTACTTCACCGCCGTACGTTCCCTTTTGCGGTGTTTTCGTTGTGTCAGTGGATACTGTCCTGTGTCAGAGGGCCCGGTGCCTCTCGTCTCACCTACTCGTCTCAGATACGAGTTGTACTTGCCAGGCGCTAGCCCAAGTGTGCAAAAGCGTGTCCAACGGCAACCGGGGGGCTTTTCCGAACACTACAAGCGAGCTCTGTTACTCCACCGCCGTACAGTCTCCTCTGCCGTGCTTTCGTTGCGTCAGTGAACACTGTCCTTTGACAGAGTGAACCGGAGCCTCTCGTCTCACCTTTTGCGTGCTTGCTCTTGCTCGGTGCTTGCCCACTGTATTGCGCAAATGCGTGTGCAACGCCTGTTGCGGACGTGCCGACGAGGGGCCTCACCGGACACTCAAGCGATCTTCGTTACTAACACCGCCGTACGTTCTCTTCTGCCGTGCTTTCGTTGCGTCAGTGGAATACTGTCCTTTGACGGAGTGAACCGGTGTCTCTCGTCTCACCTTATCAGTTGCGGGTTGTGGTGTGCTTGCTTTTGCTTTGCGCTAGCCCATGCATTGTGCAAAGGCGTGCGCAACGTCCGTTGCGCACGGTATTGACGAGGGGCTCCGAGCTTCGTCACTTCACCCGCCGTACGTTTCCCCTCTGCCGTGCCTTTTTTGTTGCGATCGTGGGGGCGAGAGGCATCCGTGCTGGCATGCCGACGAGCACACCACCCTTTTCGAAGATTCTTCTGCACGCGGATGCGGCAGTGCCATTGCCGTATGCCCCTGCTCTGTGGCTCGCACGCAGCTATACTACTCAGTTTAAGCTATACTACTTACCCCCCCGTGTTAGTGTCGCCTCCGTTTAGCCCTTGTCAGTGTCGGCGACACTAACACGGGAAGACGGTTCTCAATAGGGTTCCCTGTATTTGCATGAAGAATGTCTCATCCTCACCAACGGCTTCCCGTGTTAGTGTCGCCTTTTAGGAAAAGGTGCCTTTAGGTAGGCGACACTAACACGGGGGAGGGTAGGTAGGTACTCAGTTTAACCACATACGGACGAACTACGCCATAGAGCGTAGTTTATTCATTAATTTGCGGGTACCTGCGAGACGCCACGGGTGCCCGTCCTGGGTCACTTCGATGTGTATTCATTCAGCGTCGAGGTGCGCATTGGAAAGATCTGCCACGAGATCTTTCAAATGCGTCCTTCGGTTCCCATTTTTGACCTACGAAACCCCCTTTTGAGTATGGCCCAAGGTGTGCCTTGAAAAGTCCATTTCCCCAAAATTAACACCCACCCTCCGTCCGTATGTGGTGAGTAGTTACGCCATACTACTCAGTTTAAGCTATACTACTTACCCCCCCGTGTTAGTGTCGCCTCCGTTTAGCCCTTGTCAGTGTCGGCGACACTAACACGGGAAGACGGTTCTCAATAGGGTTCCCTGTATTTGCATGAAGAATGTCTCATCCTCACCAACGGCTTCCCGTGTTAGTGTCGCCTTTTAGGAAAAGGTGCCTTTAGGTAGGCGACACTAACACGGGGGAGGGTAGGTAGGTACTCAGTTTAACCACATACGGACGAACTACGCCATAGGGCGTAGTTTATTCATTAATTTGCGGGTACCTGCGAGACGCCACGGGTGCCCGTCCTGGGTCACTTCGATGTGTATTCATTCAGCGTCGAGGTGCGCATTGGAAAGATCTGCCACGAGATCTTTCAAATGCGTCCTTCGGTTCCCATTTTTGACCTACGAAACCCCCCTATTGAGTATGGCCCAAGGTGTGCCTTGAAAAGTCCATTTCCCCAAAAATTAACACCCACCCTCCGTCCGTATGTGGTGAGTAGTTACGCCATACTACTCAGTTTAAGCGACAATCTTTTCTTTCCCTTTGCCCCAAAAGCCCACACACATCTGGCGGTTGATCTGGAAAGGAACCCCAGTCCCTCCCGAGCTCGGTTCGAGAGAAGCAAGCATTTCTTGCTTTTTCTTTTTTTTTTTTTGCTCTCTCTATATGCTTGAGCGGGAAGGGAGGGCCGATCTTTTCTGTTTTTGTGTTCACAATGCGTTGTTGGTACTAAAAAGTAGCTACCGTGTGCAAATATGTCCACATCCCTTTCACTACCCGACTCGGCCAACCGGAGACCCTACAACACCGAACCTTTAAACCAACAAACGCTAACCAATAGTAGTTGGCAGCGTACTACTATGAAACATACCAAAGCAGGTGTGCTCTGTTAGTGCGCACAAACAAAAGAAACCGCCGTACTGATTTCTTGAGTAATCACCCGCGGTAGTAAATACTCGAAGAGGCCGCCAGTTGCAAAATCTCAAAGCATGAAGATGTGCTGTTGCCTAAACGAAACGCATAAGCGTTCAACACAAAAAGTAACCCATTTTGCAGGGGTATTGTTCTGCCCCCGCAGTCAACGTCGAAATAGGCACCGGGTGGCCTTTTCGAGTATATGTTTTTGTCCGAGTGCGACTCCTGGAAGATGTCCACCTTGGATAGCCATAGCTATCCGTGTTGTGCCCAGAAGTTTGCGGTGAGGTCAGCGGTGCCAATGAGAATGATATATGGCGGCGGGGTTGTAGGGCAGAAAGATAGTATCGGCGTACTGTGTTGTGGGGTCCACAACCCGTATTCAGAGGCCGGGCCCAAATCCTTTCCGACATCTTCATCTGCCTTCACTTCTATGCAGAAATCGGGCCTACAGTCGGTCCTAAGGCAAGGTGTATGTGCTCGCCACTACAGATGCGGGGTGTCAGCACAAACCGCAGCAATACGCACAAAGGCAGTCCCTCGAGTATCTTCCCCGCCGAAGTCTAGCTCTCTTAAGAACACAGCGCGACTCTGAGATGATGCCACCAAATGGGCGAGGGGGTCGGGCAGAAAACGTATTCTGGCGACGTACCGGTTAGCCGGAGATCGTCGTTGTGTGTCGCCGCTACAGATCCCTCCCCCTCTTTTGGCATGTTACCATAGCAAAACCTGCTCGCTGCCCGGATTTGGCCTGCTACTTGGAAACGCCTTTGTTGACGCCCGCCTTCGTTTTTTTCCCCGCAAGTATTCTGCTCATACACCCTGCAGCGCTGTCCTTTCGCAGGAACAGCAAGCAACACGTGCAAAGTCCACCCCATGTCAGCACTCCGTTTCCCACCATCTGGGAGGCTGCCGAAAGAACCGAGTTCTTTTGAAACGACAAAACGAGCCGATGGTTTCTCGTCGAGTTTTTTTAAAAGGTGTGCTGATATTCTCTCGTTCTCGAAAGTATGCAAGTCCCGCTGGGAATTGCTGACGAACCCGCAGCAGGCCGACCCCCCCTTTCGTGAGAAAAAGCGAAGAATAAACGCTAACAAACGAACCCTCCCTTATTGCTTCTGTCAAGAACTGCGACCCCCAGTATTCTGTGCCAAACACGGAAAACGTTGGAGGAATCGAGAGAAGCTCATTGCAAACCGCGGCGTTTTTTGCGTGCGTCCCGAATCCAAGCGACGTCACAGCATGTAAAAACGTGCTCGTAAGAACACTTTTTAGCCTCCCACGAGCGGGCTGCTTGAGAAAATCAGACGATGCCAGCCAGAAAGCGAGTTCACGATGACTTCTTCTGTCGCAGGCAGTGCTGTTATCAAACGTTTGCAACGCGCGTTTGACAAGATTTATCAAACGCAAACATTGACAAACGTGCAAACGTGACGTTTGCCGATCGATGTCCACAGTACATGACCCTTGATAGCCCTTGTCCACGTGGCTGCAGGCGGACACGACGAAAATAAAGGAACAAGACATCCTTCTGGTTCTCCTTGGGTGTGCACAGGGAGATACTAGCCTTCAGCAAGGATTCCCCCCACTTTGTGTGGTGTCCTGCCCTCGTGGTGGTCGAGTGTTCACAAGCCGACCCCACACTTGGATCCCCACTGCAGGCACGGTCAGCGCCTCACTCACGTTTGATACTTGACATGAATTTTGCAAACGCAAACGTTTTTCTCAAACGTTCAAGCGTTCACTGGTCGCAGGGGGGGGGACAGTGCTGACACTACCCTGAGGGCCCCAACGACTTTGCAAGGGACCCCCCCCCCCCCCCCCCCCCCCCCCCCTTCTACAGCTGATGACTAACGGACCGTCGGACCCGTCCCAACGGGGATACTTATGGAAGTTACAATGAAGGCTTAGACCGGTACGGGCTACATGGCAACTCCTGCTCAACATGTAGAACGTGGGGAGCCCTTGGTCACATTCAATACGGGTGTGATCGTGGTGTCGGTCGCAACAGTCGTTTGGTAGCCAAAGAGAGAGATAGAGAGAAAAAGAGCGCCAGAGAGAAAAGAAAAGATAACGTTATCTTCCGGAAAAGAAGGGTTACGCGAACCCCCGAAAAAAAAAAAAAAAAATAATAACAAAAAAACAAAAAAATACAAACCGACGAAGACCCCAAAAACCTTTTTCAACCTCTCCAATTCCCTTCAAGCTAGACCATTATACAACGACCCCCCCCCTTCTACAGTGCAGTTGCCTTGGAGGCTGGGTGGTCGAATTCTCTAAGGTGAAATGGTCAAAATTCTCTCGGGCCACAAAAAATTTTCAAAGTGTGGTTTTTGGGGTATTTGGGCCAAAAAAAAAATTTTTTTTTTTCTGACCACCCACCGTGGTGACCACCTTAGAGAGTGACAGGTAGCGTCCCCCCTCCACAGTGAAAATAGCCTGTATATAGGGGGGGGGGGGGGGGGGGGGGGGGGGGGGGGGTCAGGTCAGATTCTGCCAACGACTCCGCAATCTGGCCGCTTAGGGCCACCCCTGGGGGGGGGACTCCCGGCTGTGATGCGCGCGCACGGCTACCGTCATACGACGAGTCGGACGACCCACTTTACCAGAAAGCGCATTCTCCGAGGCGGAATAGGCAAAATACACCGGAGCACTCCCCGACCACAGGGGGCGAAACCCTGCACAAAACAAACCCGCCCCGAAGCCTGCTGGAAACAAAACCCGCACCAAAAACCTGCCAAAAAGAAGGTTCCGACTCGTAGTGGGATTGGCTACACTGCGTCAGCCGTGCGCGTGCACGCGCCGTGCGGCCGTGGCGCACTTTTTTTATTTTGAAAACCGGCGCGCACGCACGCGCATCACAGCCCTAGGGGGCTGTGGGGGGGGGGGAGGCTTTAGTGTTTTGTGTACACATGCAATTTTTATACGTGTTCCGTACGACCCCACAAGCACAGCGCTCGTTCTCTTTAAAAGGGAGTCACCACGATAGACCCCGCGAATAGAGAACAGAGGAAGCGAAAACAGTGCAGCACGCAAAGCAACCACCTCCAGCACACCGCCGTCCTTCAGGTTCCGCGCTGGCTTGCGTGCCGTAGCTTAAAGGACCGATACACGGTGCCTGCGCGGTGGCGAGCACATAACCAACCCAAGCACGTTCTTGCAGCCCATTCCCTCCGGTCATTATCCTGTATGGATGAAAAAAGGCTTCTTCACCAAAAAAAAAATCTCAAACCAGGCCAAAAAAGATTTTTTAACCACAGGAGTTTCTGGTGAAAACTTTTTTGTGCTTGCAAGGCCAGTGCCACGGAGGCTAGAGGACCCGCAAGACCCACAAGTGGGGTCTACAACAAAGGGGCGAACTAGCAACACTCCCACGAAGGTCGCATACCAGGATTACAGGTGATTAAAAACACCTCGCTCAATACAGAAAAAAATTCTTTCCGGCATGCTACAGACTTTTTAACCATGATTTTCCCGAATTTCGGGGATTAGAATAATCCCTGCCTCCGGTGTAAAAACAAAGCACGGCCTCCAGTGGTGCAAGCATCGCCCGCACACAGGGTCTGCTGAGGAATAACGGAAACCGATAAGCACACCCAGAAACGTTCCGACTTGCAGCCAAGCTCTCAGTCTGACTGAATCGGTCCAATTCTCAGTTCGCCTACTGTTCCGCCCGCGGGAACACAACGCAACACGGGCCGTAACAATTCGAGCACCAAAACATGCACGCACAACCACAGATACAATAATATTATGCACACCAGTATATATACGATACCTTTAAAGGAACCCTTTCGACGATGGTCACCCGGTGACTTCCAAACCCCGGATCCACTTTGCCTCTAAAGTTATGGGCCCGACGTAGCCCAAGGCACCTTCTCGTAGAAATAGCACCCTCCCTCCTCTGCTTCTTGTTAGAAGTGAGGAGACCGGAAGCTCCCCCGGAGAGATGGTCCCGCACTCTAACAATCTCTCTTTCTCCTTTTCTTTTTTTACATAAGCGCCACCTTGGAAGGAAATGCTCGACGATGCTGCCAGACAAAGTACCGAAGGGATCCCAAGTGCTGTAACTACCGAACCACGTGTTGAACGGACGTGAGGTCATGCGGGTCTACCCCTACGACAAATCACACAAACACGTCTTCTTGTTGGTCATTTGCAAGCAAATGAGAACCACACTATGCCAGCACAAACACAACAGTTCAAATTCGTGAGTGAGAAAACAACACACGGTGGTGTAAAGCGAAGAACAAAGCAGATTTTGTTTGTATTGTATTTTCCCATTCGGAGTCAAAGCAGCATACGTCGTGTATTTTTTGTTTTTGGTTTGGGTTGCTTCTTTCTGTACACCCACCTCCCTGCGCCCTGATCCACCTCTTCCCTCGCCCACACTCACGTGTCGCTACATGCACATAGTACTATCTTTTTCTGCCTTTTCGTCCTTCGAGGTGGAGTGTTGTGCTGAGGGGGCAGACTGTGGACAGTGTGATTTGGAGGCTTGCCCGTAAGGCTTCAACTCCAAAGCTTTTGGACGCGGCATCTCCTCCGCTTCCTATTCGTCTCCCCCGTGTGGCGAGCTCTCCTTTGTTGGGCGTCGTTTCTTTTTTATTTGTTCTTCTTTTTTTTCCTTTCGTCAACAACATCCGGCCAGAGCTGAGGAAGGATGTCCGCCCGCCACGCCGTGATCAGACACACGAGAATCATTGCTCGGCTTTTCCACGGTACGCAAATTGCCCAACAGCACCACTACTGAGGCAACAAAGAAAAAAGTTGCCTCACCACGTACATAGTACATTCGGAGCAATAGATGATATCTAAACCTGTCAATAGGACACAATTGGTGGACAAGTCTGGTGCCAGCACGAACATCAGTGCTGCCTCGTAGTTGGATCCAGAGCTCAGGTTGTATGGTGGCCCAGTTTGCTAGACATCAGCGTACCGTGTTTGCATCATCGATTTGCATCACGCGGCAGAGATACCGGCGGCGGACGGAGTCCCATGGTGGAGAGCATTTCTTTATGTTTTCTCTTCCAGGGTTTCCACCAAAAAGCTCTAGCAAATGTGTGAGTTAAGGCACAGCAAACACAGCTGCATAGACCACCTACAGGCTTTGTAACCATGATTTTTCCCGAATTTCGGGGATTAGAATAATCCCTGCATCCGGTGTAAAAACAAAGCACGGCCTCCATCGCCCGCACAAGGGTCTGCTGAGGAATAACGGAAACCGATAAGCACACCCAGAAACATTCCGACTTGCAGCCAAGCTCTCAGTCTGATTGAATCGGTCCAATTCTCAGTTCGCCTACTGTTCCGCCCGTGGGAACACAACGCAACACGGGCCGTTACAATTCGAGCACCAAAACACACACGCACTTGTACAACCACAGATAAAATATGCACACCAGTATGCAACAGACGAACTAACAGGTACCAGCCGTACCCACACTCAAGGAAAGAACCCCAACCCGCCTTGACTGTCGACCGTAGACACCAAACACGGATCCTCAACCGACACAGCCTAAAAAAAGGCGCTGATGTGTGGTTGTCTACTAACAATCTTGCGGGTTGCCCTTCAATGTATTGTGCAGGCTAAAAAGACGTAGGCAGCGTGTTTTGGTGGTTGATCAGAATTCCTTACCTGAATATACACAGGGGAAATACAAGTGGGAAAGCGATCAACCGGCACGCACAAACAAAACGAAGCGCCTGTCTTTTTTGTGTTAACCCCTCACCGACCGGGCTCCCTCGACTTTTCCCCGAGGTTTTGGGTATAAATTCTAGTCATGTCAGGCTGGCACCTTGTCGGCTCCTCGAGGGGGGAGCGGGATATCAGAGGTTCAAAGGCGGAAAGGAAGGAAGGAAGGAAAACACCGCTCCTGGTGCAGGAACGTGACGGTCAAGCACACGAAACACAGGTAAATCTGGGTTTAGTGGCGGGCGTAAGCGTTCAACAAAGAAACCCACTTTGTCGTTGTATTGTTTTCTCCCCCTCTAGCCTCCTTCGAAATGAGCACAAGGCAGTCCCGCGAGTATTTCTGATAATACTGTACATTCGAAGTACATTCGCACTGACGGGAACATTGCCGGAACAACGCTGCACATGAAAATCTTACGCAAGTTAAGCGAAGCCCGCGGTAAACTCTTTCTAGGAAAAGCCTCCCCGGGCGACCTTGTACGCGCGAGGCATTCTTGCAAGCTACACTTTCGGTAATGTTCTGGGCCCGTTCAAAAGAATCTTTTTGACGAAGGCCGCCTGAAGATCCGAAGGTACCCGACACCGTAGAAATCCCGGAGGCCTCGGCGATCTTTCGCTCTGAAAGTCCCCGAATCATTTCTTCTGCCGTGTCAGAATTCTGTTGCAATGCACTCATTGTATTGACGGTGCACCTAAAGTCGCCGCAAGCTTATCGTTAGTTATCCGATTTCGTCGAGTTTCGTTCTCGTTTATCAGCACCTGTGTGTCACCGACCCTCCATAACTTGTGGTCACACGTTACACAACGTGTGACTGCGTGTCACGTCACATGAGGTCCCCTGTTGTGTGACGACATGTTACGTCACATGTCATCAACATACCGTGTGCAGTCATGTTTTATTTTCATCACAAGCGGGTCATGTATGGCGGATCGCACTTGTCGGGTCCCTCGCCTCTAAAAAAACGAAGCAGCGAAAACGGGGTAGTATTTGGCTTTTTAGAGGTAAAGTTCGCTGGAAATTCCGGGGTTCTAGGGTCTCCGTGTAACCGTTTTCGACTAATCGAATAATAACCTAGTACGTATTAGCTTTAAAAGAACCCATTCGACGAAGGTCATCCGGAGACTCTAAACTCCCGGATTCTCAAGCGAACTATAACGCACGGGCGTTATTATTCGACTCCGTGTCTCCGGCTTTAGGTATTCAAACCGCCGGTGACGACGAACTTAAGCAGGGGATTAGCTTCTATATCCACATTGGGACTGTCAGTCCAAATTTTGAAAAGCCGGCGGGGAAAAAGAAGAAACCAAATGGCACTCCACCACCACCCAGGCCCCCGACAGAGGTGGCCAATGTGCAATCCGAGGGCCTCTCAGGGGCCCAGCATTGTCGTGAAGATACGTCGCGTCATGCTGTGTTGAGCCCTATTCCTGAGTGAGGACGTAAAAAGCCGGTAGCGGTCCAGATTTGGAAAATGGGCCGGAGACCAAGCGAATGCCCTGCTTTAACTCTACAAAAAAAACGTCCCACGGGATCGTCGGAAACACAAAAAAAAGCTAAGCTGGACTTCACAAACTTACCCGGCAAATCTACCCAAAAAAAACCTTATTTTAGGACGGAAACAACCCGCACCACGTGAAGCACCACACTGCGAGAAAATACATATGAGACGATGCCAAAACCCCCCCCCTTTGCACTAATAAAATATTTTTTGACGTCACTCCATACTGGCCCCGAACCCCCATCTGTGTGGCCCAAAACGGGTCCCAAACGGTTTTTGACGGGCTGAGTCGAGGTAAAGGGGTCTCTGAAGGCCCACGAATGGGCCCAGGTGGGCCCAGGTGGGCCCCGGAGCGGGCTCTCAGTGCGAGGGGGGGTGCCCCCAAAATTGGTCATTTTCAAAGCCTCGCCACTACTCAAGCTAGTCAAACACCTTCTGGCCTCCAGCGGGAAACCCAGACTACACAACGACAAGATCGGCTGTGTTCCGCTGTAGATAGCCACCAGCGGGTCCTCTTGAAGCCGAAGAGTGTTCTCAGGGGTCACAGATAGCCCTACTTGGCCACCCCGCCTGCAGCGCCTGCAGTGGGCAGGCACACATTGTAAATAGAGTGGGTGCACTGCCTTTACCAGCAGTACTAATTAAGAATACAGGTTGACCCAGGAAAACGGAAACTAAGAGAGGGGAAAATGCCAAAGATCACGGGTCTGGAGTTCGTGGAGTCATCGGTGCGAGCAATGCAGAAGTTATCGCCGTTTCATGAGGAAACAAGACGTGGTCAGTCCATGCAGAGACGACTCGTAGCCAGCAGGACCTTTTGTGAAAAGGTCTTTCTTTCTCGCCCTAATGACAGAGGAGGAGAAGGTTGACATCTGGAAGCGCCTTTCTGGTAGGCTTTCAGAAGCCTTCAACAGCCTTGACGACGAGGCGAGCCGGCGACGCATCGTGAGCGGTTTGGACTGGGCACGTGCCCGGTACAGGGCTGTTGGAATGGTCGTGGGTGACAATCTCTGGAAGAACCGGGGAAAGGCTGCCGAGAAGATGCAGAAAAAGAGACAAAGAAGAAAGAGATGTTTGCCAAGATGGCAGACCAGGAAATAAAAAACAGGGCCCGGGGAAAACATCCACCCAAGGAGAAGCCATCAGCAAAAGCCCAGGCCAAACCGCGTCCAAAGACATCCAAGTCCAGTGAACGGAGTTCAGATGCAGCCAAGCGTCAGAAAAAGTGAAGTCGCCATCTCCACCTCTTGGTTCTTTTGCATTTTTTCCACCTTATATTCTGCGTTTTCCTGGTAAGCACTGTGTTCTCAAAAGCGGGTGAAGCCGGATTCTAGGCAGGGCGCACTTGCACACCGCACATTCTAAGCGTGTGCCTGCCCACTGCTGGCGCTGCGCACATGGGGCTAACTGTGACCCCCGAGAGCATTCTTCGGCTTCAAGAGGACCCGCTGGTGGCTATCTACGGCGGAACACAGCCGATCTTGTCGTTTTGAAGTCTGGGTTTCCCGCTGGAGGCCAGAAAGTGTTTGACTAGCTTGAGTAGTGGCGAGGCCCGAAAATGACCCCATTTTGGGGACTCTCCCCCTCGCGCTCCAGGGGCCTACCTGGGCCTACCTGGGCCCACCTGGGCCTATTCGTGGGCCTTCAGAGACCCCTTTACCTCGACTCAGCCCGCCAAAAACCGTTTGGGAACCGTTTTGGGCCACACAGGTGGGGGTTCGGGGCCAGTATGGGGTGACATCAAAAAAAGTTTTATTAGTGCAAAGGGGGGGGGGGGGGGTTTGGCATCGTACCATATAAACGCGGACAACAGACCGGTACGGGCTACAAGGCAACCCCTCAATTTGTAGAACGTGGGGGGCCCAAGACTACACTCCACGAAGGAATGTACTTGGTGTCGGTCACAAACAGTCCCGGACATGGCTAGCCATAACCCATAACGAAAGCGTGCACTAAATATACAACCCGTAACCACATGGCCCTTTCTTGCTCTAAGAGAACCCATTCATGAACGGTCACACGGAGACCCTAAAACCCCGGAATTTCAAGCGAACTTTAACTCTAAAAAACGCAACGCACCTCCGCAGCAACGTTTTCTGGAGAGAAACGTGGGATGGCGCAGGGGGGGAAGGGGGCGTCACGGAAGCCGGTAGCCCCGCCACACCCCATCTTGCCGCCGTTTTCTCTTTGGTAGGCCGATGACTTGCTCTGTCAATGCTGCCGCATTGCCCAGCCGTCCGTTTCGAACGGCGCTGGGCAAGACGCTCTTGCGGGGGGGGGTGGGCGGGAGGCGCAGCGTAAGAAGGGAAAGGGGGCCTGCCCCGTAGGCATAGCCTCTCGATCAACAAAAAAAAGCATTCCCTCTCGCAATGCAGGCACGAGTGTGTGTCGCCTCCCTCCTTCCGCCTGCAGCACCGCCGACTAGGGTTTGCGTTGGGGCAGGTTTCCCGGTCTCCAAGACCGGCTTTGGGTTAAACGCAGTGTTCACGCTGAGGGAAAAAGCGGCTAATTTTCAGCCGGAAAAAAATTCTTGAAAAACTGACCGGCTGATGCTCAGTCGGCTGATTTTTGGAAGGTCTGCCGATCAGAAGGTTTTTGCGACATCTTGATTCACTTCTTGCCCGGTTTGTGCGTCAAGCTGATTCTGCCCCATGGATAGCACCAAAAGCTTACACTGTTGAAAATCGGCTGATTTCGTGCGAGTCCGCCGGTAAGAAATGGCTCGAAGTTTGATCAGCCGGCAAGTCTTCGCGCGCACCCTGGTTAAACGCAAAATAAAACGGAACAGTGGGGTTCGCCCTGGCCCCGGCTCGTCCGCAAAAACCGCAAAAACCGGGGCCTGGGAAGAAATACTAACACAACCCCTTACGGACGGAGGGGGAGGTACGTCGTCCAGCGCGCTGAAAGCCTTCTACAGGAAGTCTATGGGTCAAACTCGAGAGTGTTACGACTCCAAAACCTGGTGCTCCTTGGAAACGTTTTGTGACACATCTCTTCACATCAGCAAACGTTGATCCTTATACGTGTCTTTACTCTGGACGCAGTGTCCAAACTTCAGCTGCGGGGTTTGGCTTTTTCGACATAGATACGTGTCCCCTGTCCGTAAAGGGTTAACTCCTGCATCCACATCCACGCAAGCAACAAAGCAATAACAAGAATACACGTCACAAAAAGGGGTACGTGCCAACAATCACCACCCCACAGCCACCAACACAATGCAATCGTCGTTCACACACAAGAGCACGCAGTTTTCCATCACATCACACACAAAACAAATCGGAAAATCTGCGTAGCTGGCAAACCGAAACACAATCACCACCACCAAAATAAAGTTCCACTCTGCTCTTGCCTGAGAGACGGGAGCACAAGCAGAGAGAACCCATACCCATACGCACACGTCGAAAGACACCAAGCTGAAATGAAGAAATCAAAAGCACACGTTCAGGGGATTAGCTTCTATATCCACATTTTGACTGTCAGTCCAATGTTGGAAAAGCCGGCGGGGAAAAAGAAGAAATAAAATGGCACTACACCACCACCCAGGCCCCCGGCAGAGGTGGCCAATGTGCAATCCGAGGGCCTCTCAGGCCCCGCATTGTCATGAAGATACGTCGCGTCGTGCTGTGTTGAGCCCATTCTTGAGTGAGGACGCAAAAAGCCGGTAGCGGTCCAAATTTGGAAAATGGGCCGGAGACCAAGCTAATGCCCTGCACACGTTCAAAAAAACAAAACAAAAAAAAACCTCCCCCAAACTGATCGTCCTCCAGGATTGATAGTAACACAAAAACAGCCCAGAACAGAAAGCATTTACACTCCGACTCATGGACCAGGACAACTGGCCTACCAAAGCAACTCAAGCAACGCAATGCAAAAAAGAAGTGAAAACGAAAAAAAAAAGACGCGGGGGCAGAGGGTGGCCGCAGCCCGACACGGGTGCCACGCCTCGGTTACACCGTGTGTAGGTCTGAACTACTCGGGAGGAAGCATGCGGACTGTTGCTCCACCAGGTTCAGTAGGTAGTGTTCTATCGAGGTGGCGCGGTTGCTGTTCTCGGGGTGCATTGCACAACTAGACTTAGGCCAGTCGGGGTGAGGCTACCAAGGCCGATAACGGTGCCGCTCTGTGAGCATGATCCCCCGTGCTTTTCGAGTGCGCATGTTCGTTGCGGACTGCTCTCGAGAACCTACAGACAGACTCGAAGTATCGAATTCTAAATTCGTGAGATCGAGTAAAAAAAAAAAGGGAAATCTGAAAGAATCCCTCCCCCCTCCCTCTCCAAACAAAGATTCCCCCCCGCGGTACACTGTGAGGTCCAGCTTCAGAAGCTGGAGCTAAAGCTGGGGTTAAAAGCGAGTGTCACATTGTCACACCCGCGCTTTGGGTGTGCAATTACACGCGTTTTGCTTGCAGCACACCCGCTTTTCGGGTGTGCAATTGCATGCGTTTTGGTTGCAGCACATCTGCTTTCCTTCTCGGACGTGGCTCGGACGCACCACTTGAAATCCAGCTTCTGTAGGATGGACTCCGCCGTACAGCACAAACTGCTCAATTTCTTACCCTCCCCCATTTTTCCCCAGAACCGGCTCCAACCATAGGGGATGCCGCGCCATTGTGCCATGTGAGTCGCCAATGGGCCCCCACCCATGCAACCTTTTACTGCGCGGAGATTCTGTGACGCTGATCTGACGCAAGTTGCGGATGGGTGGCCGGAGGGACGATTCCCTCCAGGTCTAATACACACTGGTGTGTCGCAGCCTCAGTTTCGAAGAGACCTGCCTCGAGCACCGCGTGTTGGATTTATCGTCTTGCAAAGGCACATTCAGGGGTTCTTTTTTCACCACACCCACATGTAATATGTGAGGGAACTGTCCCGCCGAGTAGCCAATTGCCACCTCTGATCATGGCCAATTGTCACCTGGAACCACGACCAGAATTGGGGTGCAGGGTAGTCTGATCGACGAAAAACTCTAGTTTTCCACTCTTGCTATTCTCCTACTCTCGCGGTGTACGGTTTCTTTCTCTTTTTTGAATAAGCACCCGCTTTGCAGGAAATGCTCAACGAAGCCGCCAGTCACAAAAGTAGGAAACGTAAGCACCCGCTTTGCAGGAAATGCTCAACGAAGCCGCCAGTCACAAAAGTAGGAAACGTAAGCACCCGCTTTGCAGGAAATGCTCAACGAAACCGCCAGTCACAAAAGTAGGAAACGTGCTGTTGCGTCGAATCCACGTTTAGCCGCAAGCGTTAACAACCAAGAAAACGGTCAACGCGAAGCTGTAGTATGTTTCCTCCCCATTCTAGCCTCCGTCGATAAACCAGCACCTGATGGGTTCTCTGAGTATTTCGTTGTTGGGTGGGCCACGGACCGGCCACAGAGCGGGCGCTTACCTCCCTCATTGCTATTATTTGCAAAACTCCCCCCCTCTAAACTAAGAATTCCCCGACCAGACGAAGAACGAGGTGCACACAACACCGCCGGTTAAAAAGAATAAAAATAACTAGTCCCTCAAGGTTGCCTGGAGCCGTACACTCCCTGCGACTTTTCCGTTCTTCTATCTAACACTTTCTTCGAAGAAGACATGCATGAGCGGCAATGTCCTGCCTAAACATTAAACTAAGACTTTCACCCCGTTCCTTCACTGTGTACCCAGCGTAGCCACATAACCTCTCCTGGCATGTGCGATACCACATCCTGTAGCATACAGTACCAAGCACCTACTATCTCCTTAGGTATGGTACACTGTGCTGCTTTGAGTGGGATTGCACCCGTGGCATCGCCTATGGTACGGTACGCTGCTGGCGGTTCACGTTCGGGGAAGCAAGCTTGCGGGTACCCACGAAACCCGCCGGGCGACGGACATTTCGCTATTTCGTAGCTTTGTTTCCCTTTTCATTTCCTTTCCCGTCTCACCGCATCGTCAATTACCGGCGCACAAGCACCAACATGGAAGCCAAACAAAAGAAAACAAAGGCCAATGAGACACCAATCTGTGCGCCTGTCGGGCTTGTCGGAAAGAGCCACCTGCGGGGGTTGTCGATGTGAAGCTCGCCGCTACGAACAGCGGTCCTGAATCTAGATGGGGTCCAGCTTCAGAATTTAGTGAAGCTGGTGCTCAAAGCTAGAGCTAAATGGAGGCCAACAAAGGGGGGGGGTCGAATAATAACATCGGTGTTATTATTCGATTTGTCGAATACTAAAAAAAGTTCCGGGTAGCCGAACAACAGCAGGATCAAGTAGTGGTGGTGTTTTTAGGCAACCAGACGTCCGCGGGGAAGAGAGGAAAGAGAAAGGCTTTCCCTCCGTCAAGGCGCACCGATTCCGAATGCTGCATTCAAGTCACGTAAACGTCAGCACAAAGAAATCATCCGGGGAAAGAAGACCCTGTTGAGTTTGACTCTAGTCTGACTTTGTGCTGTGACACGAGAGGTGTAGAATAGGTGGGAGGCCGCAACAATGAAACACCACTACTCTTGTTGTCGCTTTACTGATCCAATGATGGGAAGCCGGCAGCTGCTCCCTTGTGGGGTTAGGGTCTTCGGATCCGTAGCTTATCCGTTTCCAGCGACAAACGGGCTTCGGCTCACGAATCCTCGTTTGGAGACACCAGTCAGGCGGGGAGTTTGGGCGGCACATCTGTTGCACATTAACGCAGGTGTCCTGTGGCAAGCTCCTCGTCTTCTCTTTCCGCAGAGGTGCGATCTCCCTGACACCTGAGGCGAGGAGATTTTGCGCCAGTCCCCTAGGCTTGAGAAAGTGACGATAAAGAAAGATTGGACTCAGCGGGGCTCTGCAAAAGGCGACTGCCATACGCCACGACCACGGCACATCTGCAAACAAACGCTACAAGGACACGCCGCGCTGGTCCAAAGGAGCCAAAAAAGGCAGGCACGGAACGAAAGTATCGCTGGTGTTGCCCTTTTTCACGTATACCCCTCCCCCCCGTTCCCTACAAGTCAGTGCTGCCTAGCGAGTCGCAGTCCCAATCAGGGCGAGTGCCCTGTGTTTTTTAACTGATTGCTCAGACACGGTTGTAGGGGCCTTCTCCCCGTGACGGATTCGCCTGTGCTCTAGTAGCACGGGTGGTCCTGGCTGTGACGAGCTACGAACAGCCGCCTGACAAACCAGACTCACACCGCAGTCCTGTCTGCAGACATCCAGGTTCCACGCTGATGATGGTCCGCCTTATGTGTCCGTGTGTCCGTGGCTTAAAGGACCGAAACACGGCGCGGACGGGACCAGTGCGGTGTTGAGCACATACCCATTCCAAGCACGTTCTTGCAATCCCCCCCGTTCCCTACCTTCCCCCACCCTCTCCCCGTCTTTTCACATTTCTTCGTCTTCTTGTTGCGTTAGTGGGGAGTCACTTGCATGCAAATGAGTACCACACTATGCACTTTCACATATCTTCGTCTTTTTCCTCCTTTTCCGCCTTCTTCGTTTGTCAATTTGCGAAGGGGGGCACCGTGCTTGAGGGGGTTCTGGAGAGCATTTCTAAGCTGCCTTGCACCTTTTCGTCACAGAATAAGAACAGTTTCTGGCAATTCGAGCGTATCAAGATCATATGCCCCAGGAGACAAGCCACCTGGTCCAGGCCAAAATCGGCGAATTTCGGGGAATTTCCTTTTGAGGCGGCCACTTTCCCTGCAGTCGGCCCTGGCGAAGGCGGGGTCGAATAATAACACCTGTATTATTCGATTCGTCGAATAATAATAAAAGTTCCAGGTAGCCGAACAGTAACAGGATCAAATAGTGGTAGTGTTTTTAGACAACCAGACGCGTGTCAAATAACTGTTAATATTCGACCCCCCCCCTTTAAAGGTGCGTCTTAATGGTTTGTTCGAACCCCTGCCCTGAGCCTACCCTACCCTATTCGTACACCGTCCAGTTTCCATGGCGAGAGCGAATGCATTTTTGCCACGCGCAGATTTTTAGGGGATTTTGACCATTTTTCGCCTTAGAGCAGGCAAAGTGTACTGGTGTGAAATAGTAGGAAGGTCAGGGGAGGGTGGTCTGTTCGATCGATCGGGGCCATCTGAAAGTTAGTGCGAGCACTGGATGCCACCCCTTTGCTCTCCCCCCCCATTCTTTTCCCCATTTGTTATATTCTATACCATCTCTTTCTCTGTCTCTCAATCGTCTCCTCTTCGCGAGAAGAACTTACACATATTTGCATGCTCTTTTCTTTTTGAAAGAGGCTTTTACCCACCTTCCAGCACGGGTGGTCCTGGCTGTGACGAGCTACGAACAGCTGCCCGACAAACCAGGCACACCGCTGTCCTGTCTGCCAACACTCAAGTTACGCGCTTATACTGGTCCGCCGTATGTGTCCGTGGCTTCAAAGACCGATACACGACGCAGAAGGGAGTGCGCATATTCATTCCAAGCACGTTCTTGCAATCCCCCACCTTCCGTCACGCGAAGATGGGAGACGCGTCACACTGTTGTGAGACTGTGGCGGGTTTTCCCAAGCCCAAGCCTAGGTGCTTTCCACCACATGCGTAGTGCCTCTCAGAGCTTGGTTGTGGCACCAACATCGGGTGACACACCCCACCAATGCAGGAACAAGCAAACGCGTTTTCTTGTAGAACAGCTACCAGCTCCTGCTGTGCATCCCAGATACCTAGGACGGATGGTACGTAGGTGCTGGGCCACGATACCACGATACCACGATACCACGATACCACGATAGCACCCGTCCGGCCGACTGCTAACCGACGCCAGCTCATCTCGGTGAAGAGTGTCAGCCGAGGTCTGTAGGTAGTATGTAGGTACATCCACTACACGCTGCTACGCATGTGGCCCCAGAATGCCCTCAGGATGCTGATCCCGAGGTTGGTGTGAGTACTCACCCACACCAGGGCATTCGGTAAACTCGGGAGCGGCCAAGTTTGCTAGTGGTTGGCGCTCAGTTTACGCGTTCCCTTCTGTTCTTTATTTGCTCACCCTCTTTTCCGTTCCGCGTTTCCCACTTTTTGTAAAAGTAAAAAAAAAAAAAAAAACAAAAAAAAGACCGTCCTTTCACTCTCACCTACCTCTTCCCTTGTTTCCTCTCCCCTCTTTCCTGGCAAAAGTTGAAGCACGCTCACCCTTTTTATGGTAACAAGCTTGCTTGGCTATATCAAAAAGTGTCGAATGGCAGCGTGCTGTGTTAAATCACTCAAAACACGTACGCACAAACAAAAAGTATGCCGGCTGTGCCTACCCTAGAACAAATGGACCTACCGAACGTAGATTGGGATACCATCCCAGTCGTACTATATCCGGCGACCGCCCGGCTGCTCTGGGACGAAGACAATGCGATTTAGCCCCATCATGCGACACCGCCCATGATGACGACTCTGTCCGCGTTTTACAATTAAGCAGGGAAGCACAGACAAACCGCACACAGCAAACAAGCATCATTTTTCCTTGTTTTCGTTTTTCTTTTTTGGATTGTTTTTCCTTTACACCCGGTCCTGCAAAACATATTGCTCACCGTTGCTTCTTTGCCTCTTTCTTTTCTGTTCTTCCAGCGCGCTGGGGGAGCTTGCCAACATCGAGAGACGAGGTGGAATAGCCTACGAGAGGGTAGCTGTACACTGCGGGCTACCGTTTGCACCAAGCTCGTCCGTCAAAAAACGACGCACAGCAACGACGACTCCACCCGACGAATAACCTCACTTACCACGGGTACCCAGTGTGCCCAGAGTGCCTTAACTGTGGCGAGCAACGAACAGTTTTACCCTGCAAATCTACCCCCCAAAAAAAAACCTTATATTAGGACGGAAACAACCCGCACCACGTGAAGCACCGCAAGTGTCGCGAAACCCAAGCACTAGTCTACGAGAAAATACATAAAAACACGGACAACAGACCGGTACGGGCTACAAGGCAACCCCTGCTCAACTTGTAGAACGTGGGGGGCCCAAGACTACACTTCATGAAGGAAAGTACTTGGTGTCGGTCACAAACAGTCCCGGACATGGCTAGCCATAACCCATAACGAAAGCGTGCACTAAGTATACAACCCGTAACCATATAGCCCATTCATGAACGGTCACACGGAGACCCTAAACCCCCGGAATTTCAAGCGAACTTTAACTCTAAAAAAGAGTGAGGGAGGAGTGACTGGCATTCTTTGAGAGACGACGAGGGACTGCTAAAGCGAGTGGTGGAATAGCCTCCGAGGGGGTAGCTGTACACTATGGCTACCGTTTCCCAGCCCCGTCAAAAAAGAATGAGGGCGGCATTACTGGCATTCTTTGATCCTGTTGGGCTCGGGCTAGTGCTGCCGGATTGTTATATTCATGACGGACCCATCTCTCTCCCCGAGGAATTCTGCTTACTGGTCTGTCTGCGCCTTTTGTGTTCGCTGACGTAAAGTCTGCGGGATACTTCTTGGTGAAATGACTGCAAGAAAGTTGTAGTATGGCTAAAGAACGAAGAGGAATCAAACCATCCAGGGTAAACCTATCACTTACATTGCGTAGGGGCAATTTTTTTCTTCCCGTCCCGACACCCCCCCCAACCACCTGGTTCTTGGGTGGCTTGACGACTGCGCAGCAGCATTCCCGCAGTGAGACTGTAATTCTCCTGGAGGTCGGCTCGGGGTGATACGCTATAAGCGGCGGTGTTTTCGGCTGAGCGAAGAACAGCCGTAGTCTGCTGCGTTCGTCGCAACCAAGAATGCTTACAAGTCTTTGGAAAGGGTCATCACCAAGGTTGCCTCCATCTTCGTGTCTGCCGCCGCGTTGCCATCCGACCCATACACCCCATTTGTGTGGGTTCGTGAGCTTCAATGCATGACACGGGGCCCATCTGGTGAGAACACACTCAGAAGTTTGCCTTGGGGGCGATTCCGGGGAAAAGCTGGACTTAAACACACAACACACACACACACACACACACACACACACACACACACACACATCCACAGGGAGAACACAAACCACACACAAAACACAGCATAACTGCACCGAAAAAGAAACAAAACCGTGAATCGTCGACGCCGCAAAAGAACAGCCTGCAAACAAAAAAAAGAAAACAGCACGGGTTTGTCGGCAACACAACACAAACCCTTTGCATTGCGGTTCCGGCGCTTTTTAGAAAGGAGAGAAAGAAAAAGAAGAAAAAAAAAAAAAAAAACAGCCCCAAGAAAAAAACACGGACGCAGCACTACATACGTACGCGTCACACATAACACCCGGGCATACAGACCGCATTCGAAGCACGCCCAAGCGAACTTTAACTCTACGAAAAAGATGAAGCGCCAGTTCACCCCGGCGTCGGCGACCGACAAGAGGAGGAGGCTTTCCGAGGAGCTCGACGGCTACGTGGCGCAGTCGCAGCAGCCGGCCCCGTGCGCGTACCGTAACCTCGCGCAGGCGAAGGAGCAGCTTCTGCAGGAGGTCGCCAACTACCTGCGCCGCGTGCACGCCGGCGACTGCGCCGGGACCCCCGTGGAGGAGCAGATGTACCTGTACGAGCACCTGAAGCGGACGATCGCCGAAGCGAAGTCGTACGTCTCTCGGCAGTACCTCGACCCAGCCGTGGCGCAGGCGCACCTGATGGACTTCATGCAAGCTGAGCAGCTCCTCGACGTGGCGCGCATGGCGGAAGTCAACCAGCAGACGCAGTTCCGCTCCATGCACTGCCTCTCGCCCCGCTCCGATGGCTCCGGCCCCCACGCCGCACAGATGTCGCAAAGCCGGGTCGCCTTCCCTGTTTGATTCTCAGCCGCATGCAATGTGTGTGAGGAAACTGAATCGTCCCAAGTGGGAGGACCTTCTGATTCATGATCATTTGCCAGTTTTCCACCTAAAACCCGCGTCCAGGATTGGGGCTCAGGGTAGTGCGGTCAACGAAAAGCTGTCCTCTCGCCGGCGATGTGACACACCTTCCCCCTGCTACACCACCAACCAGTCCGGTCCGCAACAGGTCTACACACCGACCCCTCCAGAACAAGCCGCTTCCGCGCTGCCTCCCGCAAGAAAGAAGAAGAAAGAAGAAAGAAAAAGGCCGCTCCTGGTCCAGGAACGTGACGGTCAACCACAGCTTGCAAAGCTTGAGTCGGAGGCAACTCAGTGCCACAACCTGCCCTGCGGCTGACCGTCTCGACGAGCTTGTGTTCAGCGCGAGCGCCAAGCTCCAAGGTGCGCCAAGCCTTGATGCTTTAGTTTGGGAAATCGGTCGCCACTTGACCCGTAGGCCAGTACCGCCGAACACGTGAAGCTTGGCTCCCGTGTAGCGGATTTTCCCTGGTACCTACCGCGCTGCCTCCCGCAAGAAGAATCTATGACCGATCACCACCACCCCTAAGGCTAAGAGTAGCCTCCCTTTTTCTCTTTTTGAAAGTATGCTAATCCTGCAGGGAAGAGTTGACTGGACCTGTTGAGTCTACCCACGATTTGGGGAGTCGGGAGAACCTAAGAAAACCAAAGCAGGACCGACCCCCCCCCCTTCCGTGAGAAATATAATAAAACGACCTTTTTTACATAAGCGCCAGCTCGGAAGGAGATGCTCGATGAAGCTGCCAGACAAAGAACCGAAGGGATCCCACGTGCTGTAACTACCGAACACGTGTTGAACGGACGTGAGGTCATGCGGGTCTGCTCCTACACACGACAAGACACACAAACACAGCATCGTAGGAAGACGAACTTCTGCGAAAGCATTCGACAAAAATGTCTTCATTAATCAAGAACGAGAGCGTGGGGATCCAAGATGATCAGATACCGTCGTAGTCCACTGCTGTTAACGATGCCGTCTCAGGATCGAGGGAAGTCATTTTGGCTCCCACGGCACTCCCCGAACGAGTAATCAAAGATTATGGGTTCAGGGGTAGTACATTCGCAAGGCTGAAACTTAAAGGAATTGACGGGATGACACCACCAGGCGTGGAGTATGCGGCTTAATTTGACTCAACACGGGGAATTTTACTAGGTCAGGACAATCTCAAGGATTGACAGATTGAGAGCTCTTTCTCGATGAATTGTGTGGTGGTGCATGGCCGCTCCTGGTTGGTGGAGTAATTTGTCAGGTTGATTCCGTTAACGAACGAGATCTCGACCCTTAAATAGGTGGGCGTGTCGTTGTAGGGGGTGTCTTTTGGCATCGGCGGCTTGCTGCTTACCCGAGACGCGCACTACTTCTTAAGGGGACTGCGCGCGACTTACTTATAACTTAAAGCAGAGGAAAAAGTCCTGAGTGATAAGTCAACACACGATGGTGTAAGCGAAGAGGAAACCTGATTGGGTTTGTACAATATTTGCCCCTCTACCCTACATTTCCTACATGTGTTCGTGGTATCGGTCGCAGGAGTCTTTTTTGGCGAGCCAAAGAGAGTAAAATAGTGAAAGAGTACGTACAGTAGTGAGTAGAGAAAAGAACGAGTGTAAAAGAATGGAAGTAGCACGAACTACCAGACCAGCGGTGGCCACTGCAAAAAGATTTCTTACCTTTTCCTTATCCCTCAAAACCAGCACCAAGAACATCTACCCCTATATTTCCTCTTCCATTCGGAGTCAAAGCAGCTACGTCGAGTGTTTTTGGAATTATTCTTGCGCTCATTTTCTCGCTTCCAGTTTGCGAGAAATTGGCCACCCGAAAGAACGAAACGCTGAAAGAAAGTGTTGGTGACGAAATCGGAAGCTCGTCACCGCCAGCAGCGGCCGCTCGAATTTTCCACAGTTTCAGTGGCTTATATATGGGTCTGGTGCTAGAACCAAGTCCGAGCAACGGAAAAAAAAAAAAAAAGCACAGAATGCCCCGGCTGAGGGGCCCAGTAGTAGTGCTACAGTACAGCAGTCACACTAGCAGTACACAGCACCGGTTACTGCACCTTTGGATAAGCAACGTACAGCCTCAATTTTGGAACCTGCGACTGGCCCAATAGCTTGAAAAATTTTCCGCGCCTGCGGCGCTGGTATTTCTGGCTGTTTCATGACGTGTTGCCAAGAAAGCGAAGACCGCGGCTGTCCGCCGAGATTACCCCCTCAGGTGACACCACTTTATCTTTAGCCATACTTCAACGTTCTTGAATGATCCCGGCACACTGCTACAGTACCCCAACACTTGCCTTGCTCTTTTGCTTCCCGAAGGATAGTCTCTGTGGTGGACAGTAGTGACAACCACAAAACAGGTGCACCCTGTCGGGTACATAAACGTGCAGTTGTGCCGCAACTGGGATTTTTAGTAACTCCGAGCAATTATGGACAGTTACGTGGGAGGAGTTTTTATATATAAGGCCCTGCACAGTTTGCGGTAAAAAAAAAAAAAAAGAAGGACAGCAATCGTCAGCCCTGCGTAACCCCGCAAACAATGGGTTTGCGGTAGCGATGACCATGAGCAGGTGTAGGGGACGCCCTGGCTAAGCCCCACACCCTTCGACTTGTCTTGAATGTGTTCTCTCTCTTGATCTCTCTCTCTCTCTTTCTCTCTCTTCGCTTCACGATCGACACCATCATTCTGCGCGCATTTGAATCAGCCGCGGGTTGGCCAGGGTCGAGCTCTTGTTTAGAACCAACCAAAACGTTGGAGTAAGCAAGCAAAACTACTTGTTTGCCTCTATTTGCTTCTCTTGAAAGGCAGCACCACGCAGCGAATCAAGCAATTTCTGATTTTCTTGGCCGAAGCAGAGTATCTGTCGCACCGTTCGTTAGTGGCACATCTCCCTCCTGGCTGTGGCGAACCTCGAACAGCCGCCTGACAAACCAGACTCGCACTGCTGTCCTGTCTGCAAGACACTCAGATGCTGATGAGGGTCCGCCTTATGTGTCCGTGGCTTGAACGACCGAAACACGGTGCAGATAGGACCGGTGCGATGTTGAGCACATAGCCATTCCAAGTGCATTCTTGCATCCTCTCCCCCCAACCCAAACTACCCCCCCCCCCCCCCCCGCTCCCATCAATCACGAGCGAAAACGTGTGAAAACCCTCCGGGGCTGATCGCACGATGCGTAGTACTGGTGCAACCGAGCGGCACTGTAGATCCCCTCGTCCTCGGAAGGGGTTGCTGGCTGGAACCCTCGGTGACCCATTCGTGTTCGAGGAAGCTCGTCAACTTCCCGCCTACTCCCTCACCCCCCCCCTTCACCACCAACTAAGATTTCTTGTGTAAACAATGCGTTGTTGTTGGTACTAAAAACTAGTTGTTGACAGCGTACTGCATGAAACTTACCAAAGCAGGTGAGTTCCGCTAGTGCGCACAAACAAAGTTCTTCATCTGAGTTGGTTAAGGAAATACGATCACTCGGTTGTGAAACGGTGCAGTTGTTGCTGTTCGCATTCTCGCTAGGGGAAAATTCGACTGCCTACGGCGGATAAGCTCGCTCGGTGTTCAGGCACGAACCGCGCCAATCTGCATGGTATGCAACAAAGCGGGGTTCGGTAGGCTACAGCGCAACCTCTATACTTCAAATTTCAATACCAGCATCGTTTTGACGCAACCGTGCCTTCAGCATTTCTCTACGGACCACCTGGGCCTTCGTCACATACAATCAATCTGGTCGTCACTGAAGCACACCATAGAACTTGCTCTGTACACGCAGACAGGCCGATGCCAGACGCCACCGATCCGATTGCTCGCTATCGCAACAAAAGGAACGGAAAGAGAAAATCGACCATCGAAGCCACCTTTCGTTTTTCTTTCGTTGCTTTTTTTCTTTTTTTTTTTTGTTTTTTACATAAGCGCCAGCTTGAAAGGAAATGCTCGACGATGCTGCCCGACAAAGAACAGAAGGGATCCCGTGCTGTAACTACCGAACCACGTGTTGAACGGACGTGAGGTCATGCGGGTCTACCCCTACACGACAAATCACACAAACACAACAGGTCAAAGTCCTGAGTGAGAAAACAACACACGGTGGTGTAAGCGAAGAACAAATCAGATTGTGTTTGTATTGTATTTGCCCCTTACCTCTATATTTCCCCCCTTCCATTCGGAGTCGAAGCAGCTACGTCGAGTATTTTTTGTGGATGCGTCAACGCAAGATTCGTTGGGTCTTTTCGAAAGGATCGCGAAAGACTGCGAAGGCACATTTTTTTCTTGTGTTTCTCTGGTTTGTTTCACACACACCCACACACTCTCTCCCTCCTTTTACTTTTTTGAACACGCAGCGTAATAAACACCTGCTTTTGTAGCTAATACTGCAGGGGGCTGCCAGTTGCAAAATCTCGAAGGAGACGTGCTGAAGCCCCCCCCGAACCCCAGTCAATCGGGGTTTCGCGGCGGGCATAAACGCCCAGCAAAAATAACTCACTCTTGTAGGCAGCCCGTCGCGTTTTTTTTTGTGTGTGTGTGTGGAAGAAAGGCTTTTCGTCAACTATCCAACATACTTCCGTTTTATCAACCACCCGAACGTCGCGAGTACCCGTTCGGTGAAAATATAATCATTCGTACGGCACTCCCGTTGTCGCAACACGCATTTTTGTGTGTGTCGAAGCCGTCTGAAGCATGCCGTGCCTGGGTATCCGCAGGATGTACCGTCCTCGTGCGCAAAGGTGGCGCCCAGTCTGGATCCTTTAGAGGTCGGGAGCACTTGAACCTCGCGTTTGCCAAACCATGCCAAGAGTGCCTGGCTTCGCGGCGGGAATGACATGGGCATCACGCCACGAACCCCTCATTCCGAGAAATGTTGAGGAGCTCGAGGACCAGACGCTTTGAGCCGGTCCGTCCCTATCTCTTGAAACTCATCGAAGTGCCTGCCGCTGTTTATCAACAGTGAATCACGGTCCATCTCTAGTCCCTAGAGCTGCATCGAATTGCCCGGTGCTGTATTCTTCGGTCTATCAAGAGGGGATGGACCGGCTCACGCTTGGCTGGACCTCCGTCCAGCCTTGACAGGAACTCAGAACAGATGCCGTCCGGGTCAAGCGACGACTTCGGGTCGAGGACCTTCAGGGCACGGGATCAACCCCGACGAACCCATCGACCGGGCAGGCACCCACTCAACGGATATGGACAACCTCGGCGAAGTCAACTGGGACGAGGACTTCAGCATCGCGACGGCCGCGGAATGCATGGTCTCCATCTGCCTCGCGGCGGAGGCGAAGTCCGATTCTCGGAAGACGAGCGGGCCTTCGTCGATTCCGATCGAGCTCATCCTCGGCGCCCGCGGTTGGCATGCCCGCTGTAGGAGTGCGGGTGGAGCTGAGGCGACCGGAAACTCGAATCATCAGCCCCCGCAACCGAAGCGCGAGGAGAGCTTCGGGACGAACGCACGTGTCTGGCCGTACCCGTGGGAACTGAGAGTTCCCTTCAAGATGCTAGCCACAGGCATGGTGCGGTTGCCCAAAAGAAGCAAGCCCGCGACGCACCAGGCCAGCCTGCGACGATGGCCTGCAGCTTGCCGGCCAATTCAGCCACAGTTCCCCAGTTGTTGATAGGCGACCGGCAAGGAAAGGAAGAAGAAAATGTCTAGTCGTACTACTGTCGAAGCGAAGCGAACTTTTCCGGAACGACAGCTCGCGAAGAACAAGTGTCTGGAACCCCTTACGGGCCTTTTGTCATTTTCTTTTGGTAATGGGACCGGTCGATGCTGATCGTCCGAAGACCCAACTGCCAGGAAATGTTCTTAGGACACTCGTTCTCTTCGCTTCGCGCGTGGCAAACAACAACACAGCACGAGCGGTGCGGAGATACCACGGCACGGCACAGCCCCTATGACCCGAGCGCGAGAGTGAGGACTACTAGTCTACCTAGGTGGCACCATCCACCGTGGAAGAGTGGATGGTTGGCCTCTGCCAAAGTCAAACCATCGCACTCGCCTGTGGTGAGCTCACCGCTGTACAATTTGCGGGGAAGACCTTCGCTTTGACTTTACTGCCGACTGGACGGTGTTTCTTGCGAGAGGGCTCAACAGCCTTCACCAGACTGGCGACCCGGAGTCCAGGGGACTGCAGCCGAAAACGGAGGCGAGCGACAACACAATGCTCACGCGTTGCGATCAGGAAGACATACACATTTTCCGCCGAGAGTCACCCGGACCCGGAAACAGTGTTCGCGCTGCGCTGAGGAAAAAGGCGGTCGTTTTCGGCCGGAAAAAAGAAACCAAAAAAACCGACCGGCCGATAATCGGCGGCTGATGATTTTTTTTGGAAGGTCTGCCGGTCAGACCGATTCATGCCTCCGGGGCCACTGTTGTCATGTCCGGGACAACCCGGTAGGGCAGCGCCCTACCTAACAAAATATTACAACCCCCGGGGGAGGGGGCCGGGGGAGGGGGGGGGATAAACCCGCTGCGAAATGAATCGGCCAGCAGATAGCGCGCACACTGCCCGGAGACTATAACAATCTGGAGAGCTTCAAGCGAACCCTTCTTTTTCTGAAATTCACTGTTTCCCCCCGATACTCACTTAGCTTCGTCCTGAAGTATAGCTCACGCATCAAGCAAACACAACAACTGATCAGCAATCAAGGAAGAGAAGAAGAATCAAGCACGTATAACTACAACCACAGGAGTAGGAAAATAGTGTCATAGGAAAATAGTGTCAAACCCGATTTATGCATAAAAGCTGAAATTGAAAGGGCCAGACCAGGGGGGGGGGGGGGAGAAAGAATGTCTTGTTTCATTGAAACGAACCGAAAGGTCGAAAGACACCAGTCTGTACGCCCATACAGGATTGCCCGCTAAAAAGGTGATTTACAACTACTCAGCACCACGTAGCTCCTAGGATGGATGCCACGAGCTCGCGGTCATCAAATCCGTAGACGGATGGCCATCGTCCTAGTATACTAAGGATGGTGGTTGCATATTTCAGTGGCATACCACGTAGCTACAAGGACCTACAGGTACACTGTACGGTATACATACACACTCCGACGAGACCCACCAATAGGGGACGCGAGCTGCTTGGCTTAACCCGCCGTGGTTCAGCTAGGTCTCACGCATCCCGGCAGACGTGCAGGAGGTGTGTACGATCCGTTTCGTGCACAGTGGAGGTCAGCCTCAGAAGCTGGAGCTGAGTGAGGGTGTGCCCGACTCACACCCGAAACGCGCGTACGAAAAGCGGGCGTGGTACCTGCTTTTTCGCTTTCTGTTGGCAAGCCAGCGTGCCCAAAGCAGGCGTTCGCTACCAGCGACTTTCACTCTAAAATCAACACGAGCGGAACGAAGAAGACAGGCCGTCGCCTGGGGCACCATTGAAACGGTCCGTCCCTATCTCTTGGAACTGCATCGAAGTGCCTGCCGCTGTTTATCACAGTGGATCACGGTCCACCACGGTCTATCAGGTCCATCCCTAGTCCCTAGCGCTGCATCGAAATGCCCGGTGCTGTAATCTTCGGTCGATCACGTCTATCAAGAGGGGATGGACCGGCTCAACATGCTGAGGAGGGCCGACGTAAGGAATGTGGATCGGCTGAAGCTACCAACGATCATCAACAAAGGTACGCATACCGGTCCTCTTCCCTCGTGGAACCGCCACCTAGGACTCGATGCGTATAAGGATGTCCTTATGGCCGAAACACCCGGAGACTCTACTGAATTCCTACTTCGCAACCAAGCCAACTCAACAACGGCACCATCAGTCAGTTTGTCCCCACGGGATCGGCGCACACCAAGAAAGAAGCAAAGTCCGCAAGTCCAACAGTGACTTCGCTCCTTTTCCCCAGGGAGTTTCTGCAACGTCTTCCTCGGAAAGCTTGCTCTTTCAAATATATATGAGACGATGCCAGAAGGGAGGGGGGCTCGGGCAGCAATAAAAGATCAAAGATCCTGGCAAAGTACGATGCCGTCCCACCAAGAAGTGCGAAATTGATTACTAGTAACCGGGCACGCACAAACATGTAGCACCCCACCCGCAATACGATATAGTTACGGATATTCAACCTGCGCAAACCATAAGCAGCACCATAAATACACGAAAAGAGACGGTCAGACGTACCAAGAAGACAGACAGTCACCTACTGCGGTACCATACTGAGACGGGCCTACCGTAAGTAAGGTATGTGGACAATGGCCGAAACCACCAATGACCAGCAACCAAGGTACCCACCGATCCTCTCACCTCGTGTAACACCACTCTTACGACACTCAGAGCACAAAGGATATCTCCCATAACGACGAAGGTCACCCGGAGACTTTAAAACCCCGGAGTTTCAAGCGAACTTTCACTCTAAACAAAACGAAGCGCCTGTTATTTTGGTTCGGGTTAAATTTAGGCGCGTCGTTGCGGCGAGGCGAGGAGCCAGCTTGTTGCGATCAAGGCTATCCTTCTTTGTCTAAGGGCGGCATAAGAACAGAACACGGCGCAGACAGGACCAGCGGTGTAGAGCAGACAACCATCCAAGCAGGTTCTTGCAAGGACCCTCCCAATAGTAAAAACTTGCTTGAAACCCCCGGGCTGTCTTACAAGCTTGGCTAGCCATAGTTAGAGTGGTGTGCAAATATGACTACATCCCTTCCACTCCCAGCCTCAATGGTCAACCGGAGACCCTAAAACACAACGAACGCTAAATCCTCTCTCCTGGACCTACGCCAGTTTCTCCCCAAACCCCGCGAGGCATCCTTGCTCCTGACTTCCCGCAGGGTTTCAGAGGGGCTCCATGGACCCCCGCTGGCCCTCAGAGATGCTACGAGAGAACATACAAGCTTAGAACACCGGTTCAGGCTTGGGCTCTGCCATGTTCACTCGCCGTTACTAGGAGCATCGCTGTTGCTTTCTTTTCCTGCGCTGAGTGATATGCTTAAGTTTAGCGCCTAGATCTTCAACAGCTGAGGTCGGTGAGAGTTTCATTCGAACGACTTGTTTTTTACGATAACCAGTAACCACCTCCTTAGTGAGCATACATGTTACAGCTAAAAAAAGGAACGTTGGCAACCTGCACGCGTACAGGTCAAAATCGCACAAACAAACCTCAATCCATGCCTTTGAAGTGTGAACCTCACGAGACTAGACAGTCACTACTCCGTGATGTGTACCGGATGGGAGAGAGTAAAAAAAAAAGAGTCCGGCACCCTGACCCGGCCCGCTTGCCACGCTTTGATGCGTTGCTGTGAAATCGGTGGCCGCTTGAGCCGCAAACCCGCGGCTCTGCAGCACTGGGCACGCGCAACTGGGTTCCCCCTGCAGCAGGCTTCCCCCCGTGCACCGCTGTGTTCGTGAAAAGGGGAAGCGAAGCTGCTCATGTGCCTCCCGCGTGGTGTCGTGCTTTCGCCTCTTCATCTCGTCGTGAATGACACGCTCTCCTCTCCGCCGGTCCTGCAAACTGCGGCATTCGCTTGGGCGGTGTTCGAGTAGCCTCCGGGGTAGACATTGCAAAGAGGCTGCTGGATAGCTCTCTTCTCTCCGTCCTGCTCAGTCGTGTTTCAGACTCTCTTCAGGTAGCCAAGTGCCTCGTCTTCTAATTAAGACGCGCATGAATGGACCAATGAGATTCCTTCTGTCCCTACCTACTATCTGGCGAAACAGCAGTCAAGGGAACGGACTTGAAACTGTCAGCGGGGAAAGAAGACCAGCTGCTTTGTGCTTGCTGACCGGATGAACGGTGCTGTGTCTGTCTGCGCGAAGCGGTCCGGGTTGGGACCACCCGTCCCCCGCTCACGTGGGCGGGGTCTTCGGACAGCACCTCGTGACCTTCTCTGGTTTGTGAGGTGAGGTTCGCATCAAAAACCAGAGAAGACGGAAAACTGGTCGTTGCCTGGACGGGGTTCCGCTCACGACCGTTTCCTGAACAAACCTTAAAGTAAACCCGCGGTTTAAAACAAAACCTGGCCTGGGTGCAAACGCCACGCGCTTTTTGTACTCCACAAATTATTCCTCCGAGGGCTAAGGTGTCGAGTAGACGGAAACGTTTCCCGTTTCCGTTTTCGTTTCCGCACTTTCCGGCGTTTCCTTGACGGAACGGCTGATACAGGGGTGCACCTGGAAGTTGGCAACCGAGGATGATCCCGTTTCCATATCCATGTATAGAACCGATTTTATACGGATGCAAACGCGTTTACTTGCTGCATCAGAGCCCAGGGGTGCATCAGAAGGTGCACGTACCGTAACAAAAGGCACGAGGTAGGGGATGTTCGTCTCCCCCTCAGGGAGGAGAGGCTCTCCTGTTTGGTCCAATCCGGCGAGTGGAAACAGCGCACCCCCTGGGTCTCGAGAACTGGGTTATTCCCAGCCAGGAAAGGGAAGAAGGGGGAAGGAACAGTGAATGCCAAAACCAGTGTTCGCGCTAAGGAAAAAAGCGGCTGATTTCAGCCGGAAATACTCGAGGGACTGCCTTGTGCTCATTTCGAAGGAGGCTAGAGGGGGAGAAAACAATACAACTACAAAGTGGGTCTTTTTTGTTGAACGCTTACGCCCGCCACTAAACCCAGATTTACCTGTGTTTCGTGTGGGCTACAGCACATTTACCTCCTTTGATCTATCGCAACTGGCAGTCTCCTCAAGCATTTCCTACAACGCAGGTGCTTATACAAAAACGAAGGAATGTACTTGGTGTCGGTCACAAACAGTCCCGGACATGGCTAGCCATAACCCATAACGAAAGCGTGCACTAAATATACAACCCGTAACCACATAGCCCTTTCTTGCTCTAAGAGAACCCATTCATGAACGGTCACACGGAGACCCTAAACCCCCGGAATTTCAAGCGAGCTTTAACTCTAAAAAAAAAGAACCGAGAAAGACCGAAAAGCCAGGGAACAGCAACTCTCGCCATCCCACTAGACCTGGCTCCAGGACGAGGACGATGTTGACTTCCCCCCCCCCCCCCCCCCCCCCCCCCCCCATGAGAGGCAGTGCTCTGCCTAAACATTAAACTAAGATTTTCCCCCCAACACCCCCCTCACCCTTTCCTGTAACTGAAGGGCCTTTGGGCATCAGATCCACTGAAACCCTGCGTGCACGAGTGACCGTCACACAGGCAGTTCTGCCTGTTCAAGCTGTTACGTGGCAAGGGGCCCAGGGAAAGCCAGATGTCGGTCCAGTCTAATGTCACAAGACCAAGTGTGTCACATGTCACGTGAGAAGTGTTTCAGCAAATCTCAGTCGTCAGGCAAGGGAAGTGCACAAGACAGTCCACGAAAGCGCCAGCCGAACGTCGGCAAATAGGCGTACGCAATGCCAGCATCCAGTCTTTCTACTGCCATTGTTACTGGTGCACACCGTATCGGGGCAACACCAAGTGACTAGTCTTGCCGGCGACCAATTGGTGGGTGTTCGCTTTCCGCGTGACATGCGAACTTACTGTCATGGCGGTGGCCGCTCTTGTGCCCTCGTTTCCGTTCGTCATGGCGGTGTCCAAAGCTGGAGTGAGAACGCGGCTGGTCGCACCCGCTTTTCGGGTGTACATTTCCACGCATTTTCTATTATAAGCACCTGTGTCCTTTGTACGAAATACTATTATTCCCCTATCGCGGGTTTTGCGCCGTAAGCGTACACAAGCGCCAGCTTGGAAGGAAATGCTCGACGAAGCTGCCAGACAAAGAACCGAAGGGATCCCAAGTGCCTGCAACTCTCGAACCACGTGTTGAACGGACGTGAAGTCATGCGGGTCTACCCCTACACGACAAGACAAACAAACACAACAGGTCAAAAGTCCTGAGTGAAAAAAAAAAAAAAAAAACAACACACGTTGGTGTACGCGAAGAACAAAGCCTCCAGACAAACCCTCCAGCCTCCGTCGAAACAAGCACACGGCAGTCCCTCGAGTATTTTCGGTAACACTTCAGGTTTTCGAGTGCGTCTCGGGCACCCTCTTTAACGCCACCTTCTGAGGCTGGGCTCCACCATGTGCGAAGTGTGCGTATCCACGAAAACGGAAATCCGCCCCGTCTCTCTCCCCTTCTATTTTCTATTTTGCATCCCTTTCCTAGACGACATCTGCCTCGAAAGACTTGATGCTAGCGCTCCTAGTAACGGCGAGTGAACAGGGCAGAGCCCAAGCCTGAACCAGTGTTCTACGGATATCCGGAATGTGGCGCAAGCTGCTTGAGGACACAACTGGCGTCGAGGTAAGTCTCCTGGAATGGGAGGGTGAGAGTCCCGTATTTCCTCGACGAGCCATATTGGTTAACTCCTTGCTAGCACGAGTCGCTCAGTTTGGGAATGCTGAGCGAATCGGCAGGTATCCAGTGCACTGCCTAAACATTAAACTAAGATTTCTACCCCCTCGCCAGCTGCGCGTCCGCATTGGCGGGACCGCGCAAACAGGCCCCATCTTGCCCTAGAATCGCATCAACCATTCCAAGTAACCTTCCAAGTTGAAAACAAAGCAAAAGAAAAAAGGGACGGGAAGACCGAGGCATAAAAATAACAAATGACAGGCGACCCCCGTGTCGCTCCTTCTCCTTCCCTCTCTCCCCTTCCTCTTTCTGTCTCGTTTCGTATACAGTTCTCCATTGAAGACTCTTTCTTTCTCTCTCTCTCTCACTCCCGCCCCTCATCGTGTTTTGTAAACCTTTTATTTGTCCATCGGTATGCCAAAGGGAAAGGGAGGCATCGAAGAAGGAAATTTGCCCCCCCCACAAAACAAAGAAGACAGTGAAATGGTCGTTACCTGGTCGGGTTTCGCTCGCGACCGTTTCCTGAACAATCCTTCACTAAATCCGCGGTTAAATAACCTGGCCTCAGCACCACGCGCTCTTCAAACCCAAGAAACATTTTCCCCCCGGGGGGAGCTAGAGCGAAGCGGAACACACTGCGGCATGCACAGCTTGGAGCCGGAGTTAGCACAGTGCCGCAACCCCATGGTGGCCTGCGGCTGACCGTCTCTGCTGGCGTTCACCCCAAGATACGCCACGCCTCGACGTTTGCGTTGGGAAGTCGGTAGCGACCCGACCACAAGCCCGTGGCCTACGCTTGGCTCCCGATCCCATACCAGCAGACTTTCCCCGGCACACTCGTGCCCGCAATACGGGAAAGTATCGCTGCTGGAAAGGGAAGCAACGCCACTTAAAGAAGAGAAACCCCTGGCAACAGCAGAACAAACGGCGAGAAAAGTGCTGACGTCAAAGGGAACCCGAGTCGAATAATAACAGCCAAGTTATCAAATTGTCGAATACTGCCATGGGTCGCCTTTGCCACGAAGCATTGCCTTTGGATAAAGCCGGACACGCGAAGGTTATGAAGAGATTTGCCCTGCTGCAATGTGGCAGTGCCGTGGCAACAGCTTTGGCTACAACGTTGCATGCATTCTCACTGGCGCTCGACTGTGGACCAAGAACTCGAGCACAACGTCTGGCTTCGTTGATACCAGTACGCCACGAGTCACCGGTCGTCCAGTTCGAACCGGTGCAGGTGAGTCGGTGATGCACACTCATTCCCGGACTGCGATCACCCACGGTCACCGTTGTGGGTAAACATGAATGGTTACCGAGGATACAGTAAAGAGGGGGGCCGAATAATAACAACTGTTTTACACACACGTCTGCCTGTCGGAAAACACTATACCCTGCTAATGTTCGACACGTAATGCCTTGCCGGAATCTTTTTCAGGTGCAATCAACAAACGAAGATAAGCCTTCATGCACTTTACGATACCATACCCACAAGCATAATATTATGAATCCAAATAGTCAGGCAATGCAAATAAAGCGTATTAAGAAAGACGAACGGAGCGTAGGGAACAACGCAGCGAACAAAAAGGACCATGGCACTGGCTCGACTAACGAGGACGTCTTGTAGCTCACAGGAGGAGTTTCTGCTCTTCGTATTGTCTGACGAGAACTGCCTAGCAAGGGAATGTTGAGTGACTGCCTTAACCCGGGGAAACGAACTGGGCGAGGTCGCCGGGGACGCCGTCACGCTCGGTGACGGGGTAGCGGCCTGCACCGCGCCTCCGACGGAACGACCTACGCACGCCTTAGAAGTACGGGGTTGTAGTGAGGCGACCGGAAACTCCTCGGAGATATAGTCCCTGCACTCCAACTCGTCTCTCGCTCTCTCTCTCACTCTCTCTCTCTCTCTCTCTCTCTATCTTTGTCAAGAGCTGCAACTCAACTATTCTTTTGGCGTTATTTGTTGTTGCCGATGTGGTTCAAGTTTACCACTCACTGCCACGGTGCTCAAAGGGCCGTATTACAAGTCGAAAGTTACCCGGACGGCGGAGGCTTCACAGCCCGAAGTTTCAAGCGAGCTGAGCTTTCACTCTAAAAATGTGTAGTTGTAGCATACTGCATGCAGCTTACCGAACCAGGTGAGTACCGCCATTGCACACAAACAAAACGACCCCCCGGCCACATAAGCATCCTTTATATGGGAACCTGTGTGCGAGAGCGTTGGGTTCTGGTTCATTTAATGATTGTCCAGACCTATGAAACCGACGTGGTGGCCTGGCAATGGTTGCCTGGCCGCTTGTTCCGTCCGAATTCACAGCCCATCCGACGACTGGAACTAAACAGCATGCAGGCCTAATGCAGGCTTTTCTCCTTTTTTTTTTCCTCTCTTCCACTGGCCCCCTGCAAACCATGAGATCGCCGTAATAAATGGTGAAACAAAGCGTGTGTGCCGCAACAATTTTAAGGATGGAGCCTCGCTGGGCACATAAGGCCCAGGCGACGCCCCGTTTTTGGTTTGTTTTGGGTCCGCACCTTAGGTGTCATGGGGGGGCCTTCACGTGGCGACACTGTTGACCGCGGTCGCCGATCCTACTTGATGCGACGCGGAACAAGTGCTGACAGCACCGCCCGGCGAATAGAGGGCCACAAAAGTGGCAAATCGACCGGTCGGGGGGTGCTTAGCAGCCAATGGCCTGGTGGTGCTTCGGCAGACGACACACACTACTACTACTACTACTACTCGGTCCGCACCTGCTTTGTGGGAATTTGAGTCCGAAATCCGCTGTACCCCACACTGAGATGCCACCTTTGCGAAAGGTACACTTCATCCGAATGCTGTCACGGCTTGACAATGTCTAAACGGTCTCAACCGTCTAGTAGTCATGCAGCGAACGGCTGGAATTGTGTGGTGCTCATCAACAAGCCGGCGAAACGCCCCAGGAATGCAACACAGGAGGGATTGTGCTGTAGCCCCCCACCCGAACCGCAGATGAATCGCCGAGGGCTGAAGCGCTCAACAATAATTCATGATTAGGGCAATTCACAGCTGCGGCTTCCGCCGCTCCTCTAGCCTCCGTCGAAAAGACTCCCCCCCCCCCTCTGGTCTGCGTTCAAGAGCGAAACATGAGACGAAGAACGAGGTGCACACGACATCGCGGTGAAAAACCACAGGGGCTAGTCCCTCAAGGTTTCATACCCCACTTTGGGAGCCGTACACTCCCCTTTTTACCCCTTTTTACCTCTTGCTATTTTGCATCCCTTTCCTAGACAACATCTTCTTCGAAGAAGACTTGATGCTAGCATCAACCATGCATGAGAGGCAGTGCTCTGCCTAAACATTAAACTAAGATTTCCCCCCGAGTATTTTTTTGTGTTAACAATGCATTGTTGGTACTAAAAAATAGTAGTTGGCAGCGTACTAAAAGCAACTCACCAAATCAGGTGAAAAGCCGCTAGTGCGCACAAACAAAGCGCGGGTAGCAGGTAACCTCTTCGAGCAGCAAATTGCCTTGACTGCCCCGATGGAACAATACCGGCTACCCGCTCAAATGAAAACCTACTGCACCGCGAAATCCCGTGCTGCGTATTCTTTTTGTAACAGCACCTGCTTCGTAGGAAATACTTGAGGATGCTGCCTTGAATTGCGAAAGATCAGAGGAGGTAAATGTGCTGTAGCCCACACGAAGCACAGGTGAATCTGGGCTTAGCGGCGGGCGCAAGCGTTCAACGAAAAAGACCCACTTTGTAGTCGTATTGCTTCTCCCCCCTCTAGCCTCCTTCGAAGTAAGCACAAGGCAGCCCCTCGAGTATTTTCACCCGGCACGTTTGTGTGGAGCTGGTTGCTCGTTTCGCAAGGACTGTGCGGGGCTTTTCATCGGTGCTTTTTCATCAACGTAGCTGGCACACGGCGCACTTCTCTGGCCTCCATCACCCCTCTCTAGGCCCTGTTGCTGCTTAGCCCAAGGGAATGCCAATATAAAGCAACGGGAGAAAAACAGGCTGTCCGATCCTTGCATCTGGCCGTCTTCCCTCCGTCACACATAAGTTCAGGCTGCAAGAAAGAGGACGAAATACGGTGCGGGAAAAACAACAACGAAAAGTTGAAGAGCATCATACCGACTTCTTCACACTAAAACCAGACTTCTTCACACTTAGAGCGCCTTTTTATGGTGGACCGCCACGCATGTATTCCGTCACAAATCGTGTGTACCGGTTTCACATGGCATGTTGGAGGGCCTCGTGTTCACGGCAAGCATTTTTGCACCGGACGACATGACGGTATCTTGGGTGTTAGGAATCAACGCTCGTTGCAGGATTGTCGGCGTCGTTGACCACCTCTCATCCAGAATCGAATGGCTTCCCAGGATTTGGAAGAGTGGCAACCCGAAATTCCACCCAATTTCGGAGGGCACTGCTCGACGAGCCTCTCGTTGAGGGAAAACAAAAGAAGACACGAGATATAAACCTAAACAGAGAACACCCTACCCTCCACTCCCCCGAGGCAAGATTCTGCCCGAACACGAAACTGACCAAGACTTCCTCCCCCCCCGCTTTTCGTTCTGTGAGTGTCCTTTCCACGCATGGGAGGGATGGGGCTGGAATTCTTCCGGTTGCACCCCCCCTGTTTTTTTCTCGGTACTACATGCAGAAAAGTTGGCCCACATCAAGGCTTCTATAGGCCAGTCC
This sequence comes from Diplonema papillatum, assembly GCA_030068145.1. Classification (NCBI taxonomy): domain Eukaryota; phylum Euglenozoa; class Diplonemea; order Diplonemida; family Diplonemidae; genus Diplonema; species Diplonema papillatum. The sequence continues at coordinate 62,619 of JAPJBO010000509.1, read as the reverse complement.
CTCCAGAAAAGGTAGGCCAGTCCCTCCAGAAAAGTTACCACATCAAGGCTTCTAAAGGCCAGTCCCTCTAGAAAAGTTGGCTTCTAAAGGCCAGTTCTGTACTGACGGGAACATTTCCGGAACAACGGTTGCACATGAAAGAGAAAACGAAGCCAACGAAAAAGGTGCTACCGTAATTGGAATAATGTTGAGCTGGAACGAGTAAATGACAACCCGGGATCTTCACGCCAAGACTATCTGCGGTGCCCGTACGCCCACCCAAAGCAGGGGGGTTTTTGATAACAAAAGCCACAACTACTACTGCAAAGACCTCCCAACAGACGAACCAACACGTACCAGCCATACCCACACCCAAGGAAAAAAAAACCCACAAACCGGCTGTCGAACAGGGACACAAAACACGGGACTCGAGACAGTCTAAAAATTGTACCTCGCGCGTTCGTTTTACCACGGCCCCCCTGAAGGAAAACTATGTGTGCGCATAAGAGAGGAAAAGCATAAACAGCATGCCACAGGGGCCCTCCTGTGTTTTCCTCCGTAGCCTACGGAGCCACCCGCTTCCTTTTTTTCTTGGGCTTTTTATCTAATAGCCACCTGCTAACTTTTTATTTAGCTTATAGCCACCTAAAGTAAAACTTTTTAATTAGCTTATAGCACTTTCAAATCTTTTTATTTAGCTTATACCTACCCCCCCCCGTGTTTAAGATCGCCCCCTCCCCCCCCCGTGTATAAGATCGGTTTTTACTTCGCAGATTGCCACCGTAAAAGAAGACAAGTCAGTGCTGCCTAGCGAGCCCCAGTCACAATCAGGGCGAGTGCCCTGAGTTTTTTAACTGATTGCTCAGACACGGTTGTAGGGGCCTTCTCCCCGTGACGGATTCGCCTGTGCTCTAGTAGCACGGGTGGTCCTGGCTGTGACGAGCTACGAACAGCCGCTTGACAAACCAGACTCACACCGCAGTCCTGTCTGCAGACACTCACTGATGATGGTCCGCCTTATGTGTCCGTGGCTTAAAGGACCGAAACACGGTGCAGACGGGACCAGTGCGGTGTTGAGCACATACCCATTCCAAGCACGTTCTTGCAATCCCCCCATTCCAGTAGGGTACTTCGCGTCATTGCTTGAATTTTTGGAGTCTGATACTCGAAGCAGTCTAGATAGCCCACGTGTGTTTACGCCCGAAGGCTACATAAGAACCGACTTGAAAAATATTCCACATTGTGGCTATAAGCTAAATAAAAAGTTTCTTGGTGGCTATAAGCTAATTATCCCTTTTTTCTTTCTTGATACAAAAATCGAGAGGCAGTGTTCTTCAACACATTTTAACTAACATCCCCAGCTTACCCACCGACCAAGATCCCAAGTGTTTTTGCTCGCACGTTGAGCAATTGTCCCCCCTCCCTATTGCTTTCTCTGTCGGGTCATCGAAATCCTTTCAAAAGATGTGCACGGCGAAAAGTGAGCGGACACGAACACGTCGCTCTTGCCTGCAAACCCGCAGCTTAGATATTGGATGCACGACACATACCTGGTGCGTCCTTCGCCCGAAGTTGGCTGAGCAAACAAAGAGCGCTGTAGCCTCTTCTCCTCGCAAACTGGCAACTTGCCCGCCTCAAGGTTGGTTTCCTAAAGGCACCGAAAGTGCCAGTATCGTAGAAGTAGCTTGGTATATCAGTGCTCGACAGACCGAACCACTGGTTTATATAGTGAAGAGCCTCAGGCCCGAGAGTCACCCGGCGGCAAAAAAAGCAAACATAATCAAGCATCCGGGGGGGGGGGGTGGCCGGCGGCACGGTGCCGAAGACGTGAAAAAGAAAGCATTACCCAGCGTGGCTTCTATTGACCGAGGGGCATCAAACATACGCGAGGAGCAGGATCCAGCCCGAAAGATCTGAACTACGACCGTCCCCACCTGTGGGCTGTGCGGCGAGCTGCGAATGGCCGCCTGTAAAACCAGCACCCTATCGGTGTCCTGTCTCTCTGTCGGCACTCTGGCCCCGGCGCTGCTTATGGTCGGCCTTACCGTTTCCGTGTGCTTAAAGTGCCGAAACACGGCGCATTCCAAGTACCTTCGCCGGATTCCAATTATTCGATAATTCGATCGCTGAGTGCGCTACGTCGGCTTCCGGGAGTGGATGGTGCTCGATCCACCTCTCAGTTGGCCGTACGGGTGTTCGCAATCCCGCTGGTGCCTTGTCCCTGTGTGTGTGAGCCGGTCCATCCCCTCTTGATAGACCGTGATAGACCGAAGAATACAGCACCGGGCAATTCGATGCAGCTCTAGGGACTAGGGATGGACCTGACGGACCGTGGTGGACCGTGATTCATTGTGATAAACAGCGGCGGGCACTTCGATGCAGTTGCAAAAGATAGGGACGGACCGGCTCACCTGTGTGTGCGTGTGTTACGGGCCCATTTTAACGTGGTGCCTCCCCTCGCGGAAGTGCGCCCACGCTGTGTGTAGGAGTGTGTGTAGGGATGCAGGAAGCTCTTCCGCGTGCCCTGTTGCCATCCGACGATGCCACTCGACGGAATCCTACACGCCCCCCGTTTTCTCGTCCCCACCTCTGGTCACACCGGTCGGGAGGTGTATGGTCGGCAGGCTCGGTTGCGAGTCCCGTTTTCGTGGTTATCCGGCCGCAGGGTACACAGTTGGTGGCCTGGGATGTAAAAAAAGTAAGTGCTTAGGTCCGTTACCTATCATGAGTTGGTGCATTTTTCAATGAAGGCCCACCCATCCAGCACAAAACAAAAATATCAGAACTGGCCTGGAAAGGCAGAGGTCTTGCATAAGCATGGACCCTTATAAAGGACGAAGGCGGGGGGCTGCCGTCGTACGCGAAATGTTCGAGGAGGCCGCCAATTGCGAATTTCACGTGCCGCAACGCCCGCTCAGGTACGCACATGGTCGACTTATGGCGCGCGGAAGAGTGAGCTGCTGCACGCGCCCTACACTGACGCATTAAACGAGTTTGGCCACCTATCTTGAAGAGGATGGGAAATCTTTTGAACTTGCGTCGTGAGGTGAGGGTCGATGATTGCAATTGTTCTCCTTGAATGAGGAATGCCTAGTAGGCGCAAGTCATCAGCTTGCACTGATAACGTCCCTGCCATTTGTACACCCGCCGTCGTTGCTACCGATTGGCTGTGATAGAGCTTGGGAGAGGGAAGCTCGTTCTTGGCAACAAGTTCAGCGCGAGACGACTGGGGTTGTGCGAGAAGGGGGGAGCCCTCAAGAACAAACCGTATATGTTGTAGTCATATTGCCCGTGTGAGATATTACGGCGTCTCCAAGGATGTGTCCTTGGTAAAGGACCGAAACACGGCGCAGACAGAACCAGTGCGGTGTTGAGCACTTAGCTACATTCCAAGCACGTTCTTGCAATCCTCCTATTTAACATGGAAGCGCCTCTGAGTGTTTTTGTCGTCGATGATGTCCTCGTCCGCACCTTATGCGGTTCAGCTAGCGTAAGCTCCAAGGTGGGCCAGACCACTATCCCAAACAAACTACCGCCGGTACGGCTTCAAGTGGGCTAGGCCGACATCCGCTGTGCTGTTGGAAAAAAAGAAAACACAAAAAAAGTGAGGAGCCCAAGACTACACTCCACGAAGGAATGTCCTTGGTGTCGGTCACAAACAGCCCCGGACATGGCTAGCCAGAACCCATGCCGAAAGCGTGCACCAAATATACAACCCGTACCCATACAGCGCTCTAAAAAAACCCATTCGTCAACGGTCACACGGAGACCCTAAACCCCCGGAGTTTCAAGTGAACTTTAACTCTAAAAAAAAGTTCGATGCCGCTTTTTGAGGACGTGAACCCGCCGTCGAGTATTTGCGAACCCAGGAGATCTGTCCGCCTTGCGCCTGGGTGTACCACGAGAATTCGTGGCGTACTTGAAACAAAAGGGTGTCCGAGCAAGCGACAAGCACACACCGGAGTTTCGGGGAATTGCCGAGGCCCGCTGCGCCCAGTGGCTTATATACGGGTCTGGTGCTCGGACCAAGCCCGAGCATTGCGGCGAGCGGGGAAGAAGAAAAAAAAAAAAAAAAAAAGAGACACAACTCGATGAGGGGCCAGTAGTAGTACTACATTACTACAGTGTACCGCGCGAGCAGTGGTTTTTAGTAACTCCGAGCAACTTATGCACAGTTTCGTCGGAGGACCTTTTTTTATATGTAAGGCCCTGGCTGTGCCGGTCGGCAGAAAAATAGCTGCGCCCCGTTTTGAAAGCAATTTCTTTTCACAAAAGGAAGGGGGTCTCGCACCCCAAGCTTAGCAAGCCAGCCTAGCCACCATCTCTCACCACTTTTACGAATTTGGCCATGTTGGCAATGATAAAACTGCCGCTCCTCACTCTTTGGCTGTACTGAGCCGGCCGTGCACTGGCGCCGTATGCACCTTTTTTCTTGTATAAGCACCTGCTTTGTAGAAACGGTTCTTACACACAACACCACAGCTTTCGTTGGCTAGGCTAGATAGCCCGCCTGATCACGAATTTATTAAGTACGCGCAGCAGTAAAGGGGGGGGATCAGCGCTCTTGTTAAGGATCAGCCACTTTGGCCGGATGGCCGGATAAACCAGACCCCCCTCTACAGTGCAGTTGCCTTGGAGGCTGGGTGGTCAAATTCTCTAAGGTGAAATGGTCAAAATTCCTTGCCAAAAGTGGGCACACAAATTTTTCCAAAGTGTGGTATTTGGGGTATTTGGGGCAAAAGTTTTTTTTACCAAACATGCAATGTTGGAGGAAATAAGAACGCGTCACAGGCCTTCCACGGCGTTTCCTTGCGCCCTGTACCAAGAAACAAACGTCCAGGGCAACCGTTCAACGAAGCTTCTGACCGCCCACCGTGGTGACCACCTGAAGAGTGTGACAGGTAGCGTCTCCCCCCTCCACAGTGAAAATAGCCTGTGGGGGGGCTGATGGATGGATGGATGGTTCTTAACAAGATGCCTGGGGGGGATTATTCGACCCCCCCTTTAGTGGCGCCCTGCAAGTAGGACTCAGCTGCTGCCGCCGTCGCCTACGCGGTGCATCGTCCTGATGCACCGCGGGGCAGTGTTGCGGTAAAAGCCGGGGAGTGTCTACCTTCTGACCTTGAGACATTCTTTGGGAAGGAGGGCACGGACCGTGTCGTCCTGTATCCTGCGAGATTTTTGCTGGCAGGCCAGAATTTCATCCCGGGCGCGGCGTCACCGCATAGTCCCTCCCCTCCCTAAACTAAGATTTTTCTCCCCCGTGTGAGTGCTTAGAGACCTGTTTAACGTGCTGCCCCCCCCACCCCCCCCTATGTTCGCGAATAGCGTGCATATTTTCGGGAGGTGTGTTCATCGCCAGTATGCCATCGAGTGACTGCGGTGCTTCTGACTGCAGCCCCTTGTGTGTGCGCGCACGACTACAGGCGATTCGCCAGTCACGTTTTCATTCGCACATGAGTGCATGGTGGCGTGGAGCAGCCAGTGACGAAGGATTCGCGAATAGCGTGCATGTGTGTACATCGCCGCCATACCGTCCAGTGACTGCGGTGCTTTTGACTCCCTTGTGTGTGTGCGACTACAGGCGATTCGCCATCCACGTTTTCATTCGCACATGAGTGCATGGTGGCGTGGAACAGCCAGCGTGCATGTGTACATCGCCGCCATACCGTCCAGTGACTGCGGTGCGTCCCTTGTGCGCGCACACAACTTCAGCGATTCGCCAGCCACGTTTTTATTCGCACATGAGCGCATGGTGGACTGGAACTCCCGATGACGAATGATTCGCGAATAGCGTGCATGTGCTCGGGAGGCGTTTTACGTCGCCGCCATGTCATCCAGTGTCTGCAGTGCGTCTCACACGACTACAGGCGATTCGCCAGCCATGTTTTCATTCGCGGTGTGGGGACTGGAACACCCAGTGGCGAAAGAAGCACGGCGTCCGCGAAACGTGTGTGAACCTCCCCGTCCTTTTCACTGCAGCAGTCGTTTTCTGCAGATCTTGCAGATCCCACCCGTTTGTTTCCCGTTCGTGACGCCCCGCCAGTAAAGTACCCTGAAGAAGGAACACAGAAATCTCCCCTCCTGCCACAGGGCCGTGTGGCTTCCAACCATCCGCCTTTTCTCTCTTCACCTTGTCTTCGTAGTCGTCAACGGAAAAGTAAAAGAACTAAACAATGCTACGTGCTTCTTCTTTCGTCTATTGTTTTCCGTATCCAAGAAAAGAAAAAAATAATAATACAAGAGCAGAACACTTCCCAACGAATACCACGCACCATACAGCTGACCCGCAAAACACAACCCAACGCGCACATTACCCTTACAACAAGCGAGCTAGCTAGAGCGAATGCGGCACGCCAACTTGGAATTCGTACGTTGCTGTGCGAAGTCGTCGTGTCCGAGGCGCGTTGGAGAGGTCCTACTGTACTCTTCCACCCTACGAGACGGAGTATTGCGGAGAAACAGAAGACGACGACGCCACAAAAAGCACGAGCCGATAGCACGCCTTGCCTTTCGGAACGTGACGGCGGGGATCCAACACGCGACACAGGATACGATACGCAACATACGCAACACACAGCACACTGTTCTCTTTTCGGAGGTCCCCCACTGTAGATCCCTGTGGAGGCACCGCCCGCTTTTTTTCGCGCACAAAATGAACTTCCAGAAAACAAGCAATGTACCAACCAACCACCGACCCCTCTTCCGCTTCCTTCTTTTTTTCACAAAAGCGCCAGCTTGAAAGGAAATGCTCGACGATGCTGCCCGACAAAGAGCAGAAGGGATACCAAGTGCTGTAACTACCGAACCACGTGTTGAACGGACGTGAGGTCCCTGCACGACAAATCACACAAACACAACAGGTCAAAAATCCTGAGTGAGGAACCAACACACGGTGGTGTAAGCGAAGAACAAGCAGCTACGTCGAGTATTTTTTTAAAATATTGCGGACATTTTCCTGCAGGTATTCCAACCACACCCCGCCGCCGCAGGTGGACCACACGCCACTGGGAACTTACTCGTGCCCTTCTTGTCCCTTAGAACACATATCTGCTCCACCGCTTTAGGAGCCACCCCCAACGCCCTCTCCCTTCTGCTTCTCCGCGGGTTCCCCCCACCCTTTTGTTTCCATTTCTCTCCCCTGCACGCCGCAGGGCACGGTGAACCAGCAACTTTTACTCGAGTGAAACCAGACTCTCCAAAAGCGGGTGTGCCACACCCTATTTCCGGGTGTGGTCACGCCCGCACTCGAATCCGGACTTTAGCTAGCAAAAGTTGCTGGAGTTCACCGTGTGTGTCCACTTGTGGGCTGGGGGGGTTTTTTTGCTTGAGTGGGATAAACACGCAGTCTTTTTCCCTCCGAGGTTTTATTGTCGCAAACGAATCCCCGTGTGCAGCGGCGGTGCCCACGGCACACGGCACCAAGCATCCATGCGGAGCATCAAGCTCGTGTAACAGCCAGCGCACACGTATCAGGCTGCCACACAAGCCCACATCATCGCACACACACACGTATCAGGTTACCACACAACGCACACACACACGTATCAGGTTACCACACAACGCACACATACACGTATCAGGTTACCACACAACGCACACACACACACACGTATCAGGTTACCACACAACGCACACATACACACACGTATCAGGTTACCACACAACGCACACACACACGTATCAGGTTACCACACAACGCACACATACACACACGTATCAGGTTACCACATACAACGCACACATACACGTATCAGGTTACCACACAACGCACACATACACGTATCAGGTTACCACACAACGCACACACACACACACGTATCAGGTTACCACACAACGCACACACACACACACGTATCAGGTTACCACACAACGCACATACACCCTCTCCGGTAGCTCCGCTGACCTCCGCGGCGCATAGTTGGCGCGTTCGCCCTTTGCGTTGTGCGGTGGAAGGTGCGATCAAAAAAACTCTGCGGGCGAAGGTAGAGTGCTGCGCGAGTTAAACTGGGATCACTTCGCTAGCGACGAACCGATTGATGCCAGAAGACAGCGACGAGGGGCAGCCTGGGCTGCTGCTACTTGGGGAGAATGCGTTGTGCGCTTCACTCGGTGACGATCTTGACGAATTCAATGAAATGAACGCGAAAGGAAGAAAACTAAACGAATTGCACTTACGATGGGGTAACCCCCCGAGATAGCAGCCCAATGGCGAGAGAAACAGGCTAGCCCAAGAGGTCACACCACCAAACTTTTGCTGTCCGATTCCGGGGTCAATCGAAAGATGCGGGGCTGTCCGATGATGAGAGTGAGTTAACTATCCCGTTGAACATGCACGAAGCCTGCGAAACGGCGGAACGACCAGACCAAACGCACCCGATTCCCCGGACCTTTTCCCAGCAGCAGTGGTATGTGTCCGCATACGTGATATACAAAGTACTGCTGTGCTGTGACGGCCTATGATGGTCCAACCATCATATCCCTCGGCTTTATGTGGCAATTCACGCAGGTTACCGGCTACGAGAAGCCAAAAGAGGAAGAAAGAAAACACCCAAAAAGGGAGGGCAAAAATGCCTAGAGGGACCGCTCAAGATGCAAACATGAACGCCGACATGAAAAAGGAGCTGATCGAGGACGCGAAAGAGTTCGCTCACCAGGTGTGCTAAAAGGAGCATTCTGTCTCGTGTTAACAACGCCTTGCTGGTACCAAAAATTAGCAGTCGGCAGCGTACTACATGAAACTTACCGAAGCAGGTGAGTTCCACCGGGGGATTGGCTTCTATATCCACATTTGGACAAGCCGGCGGGGAAGAAGAAGAAAATAAATGGCACTACACCATCACCCAGGCCCCCGACAGAGGTGGCCAATGTGCGATCCGAGGCACTCAGGGCCGAGCATTGTCGTGAAGATACGTTGCGCCGCGCTGTGTTGAGCCCATTCCTGAGTGAGGACGCAAAAAGCCGTCAGCGGTCCAAATTTGGAAAATGAGCCGGAAACCAAGCTAATGCCCTGGTTCCGCTAGTGCGCACAAACAAAAACAAACGGAATGTACTTGGTGTCGGTCACAAACAGTCCCGGACATGGCTAGCCATAACCCATAACGAAAGCGTGCACTAAATATACAACCCGTAACCACATAGCCCTTTCTTGCTCTAAGAGAACCCATTCATGAACGGTCACACGGAGACCCTAAAACCCCGGAATTTCAAGCAAACTTTAACTCTAAAAAAGCAGGCAACTTCGATTTGTTTGTGCGTGCCCTGCCTGCACGGCGGGCTCCCCACCGGTTGAGGGAGCGAACGCGGGAGTGAAAAAGTGCGGGAGTGATTTTTCGCAAAATCAACACGAATTCGCCTGTATTTAGCACGAAAATGCGAAGGTGCCGCTCCTTGCATTGCGGGTGTAATAGTCCCGCATTGGGAACGTGTCAGTTGGACTTTGGCGGACAATGTCCGGCATGAGGGGAGGGAGGGGCCTCGGGCCTTATTTCTTATGGTTTGCCGTGCCGCCATATGCCCGCCACCGGGGGGCGAGGGGGCGGCCACTGTAGCCTACAGGACGCAGCCATGGTTTGCCATGCCGTCATATGTCCGTCAAAAAATATAAAGGTGGGGGAGGGGGGGGGGGGGGTTCTCCGCTATGCAGGCAAGTGTCCGCCAAAGTCTAACTGACACGTTGCGGATGGGAATGAATGTGATTCGCCACTTCCCCAGGTGACGACTGCCATCCATGACGGGCGTTTGCACCGCAAGTTTGAGACAGCTAGGCAGGCCAAGCAGAGAGGGCTTGCCACATCTTGGGGTGAGAGGTTCTGCTTTTACGAAACTTGGGACTCAAACACCCCCAAACACTCGCAGGCTTTCGAAAACTGCCACAAAGAGAAGGACATCGCAACTCAAATTAAGCACGCGGTATGTGCCTTTGTCCGTTGCTTCATTCTCCGCTCCATTCCATGTCCGCCCCCCGTCACGTCTTCGCCGAGTCGTCAGCAGTGCCAGTGCCTCTAAAGCATAAACAAAATGGGCAAACTACCTTAAATGTCCGGCTAGTGTTTCAAATCCCCCTTATATGTCCGACATATTTTCATTTTGACATCGTAGTTTCAAAATGCCCCTTACATGCCCAACACATCTTTGACCTTACCCTTATATGTCCAACATATTTTCAAAATGCCCCTTATATGTCCGACATATTTTCAAAATGTCCCTTATATGTCCGACATAGTTTCAGAATGCCCCTTATATGTCCGACTTATTTTGGAAGCCGAAAGTATGTCCGACATATTTTCGGACATGTCCTCACATACTTTCAAACTTCCCCTTATATGTCCGACATAGTTTCATATTGCCCCTTATGTGTCCGACATAGTTTCAGAATGTCCCTTATATGTCCGACATAGTTTCAGAATGTCCCTTATATGTCCGACATAGTTTCATATTGCCCCTTATATGTCCGACATATTTTCAGAATGTCCCTTATATGTCCGACATATTTTCATATTGTCCCTTATATGTCCGACATATTTTGAAGTTACCCTTACATGTCCGACGCATTTTGAAGTTGCCTTGCATGCTTCGCGCAAAACCCCACAACATGATGAATCCACCACGTTTTCCCTATGTCCTTTCTGAACTACCTCACGTATTCCCCCCAGTCTGTTCTGAAATACCTTTGCCGAAGCTTAACATTTTACACAGTGTAACCCACGCTATGCCTGCTTATGACCCACATTCCTTCTGGACCACCTCTTCAACCGACGATGTGAATCACCACATATCCACCATTTACGCAACGCAGTCTCTGTGCTGCTTATTCCTTCTTCAACCGACGATATGAACCACCACATAGACCAGAACCGAACAGTTTAGGTGACGCTGTGGCTCGGTCTCCGGACAACAAAAAGATCAAACCCATGCAAAAGGACCGAAGATGTCATTAAGCGTTCTGCTTGAAGGGCTGCGAAACCTCCAATTCGAGAGTCCGGGGGACCTTACGAAGGTCATTGCTTACACCGTGCTGCATGAAGAACGGGTGCCGGGTTTCTGAGGTTGGAGGTAAGCCTGAGGTTGCATTTATTCACACGTGCTCGGGTTCTTGTTGCATTCGTGCGGCGTCATGTCAAGCATGAGCACCTCTTTTCACTTCAAACTCCGACGAGGTGGCGACATGGAGTCGCGGGCGGATTCCGCAAGTTGTAACTGGCAGAACACGTGTTCGCGGCTGTACCACTTGTACCAGGTCCGGTCCTACCTCTTCCAATTAGCGGCGTATCAGAATCCGTGGGCAAGCATGGTATTTGCATCCTCAGGTACACCACAGTCAGCCCTTTCAACCATATCGTTCGTTGTTGCAGCGTCTACCTCCATCCATTTTTTACGATGCACCACCTTTTTTTCCCTCGTTCTCGAACAACATGTATCAAGGCTGTATGCGGAGTACCACCGGAACGGAAGCTAAAGCGAAAAATGAACCAGCGTCAGACGCAAAGGTAAGACTGCCGCAGCAAAAACGGTCAACGGGAAGCAATTTACTCGCAAACACCATCATTCAACATGCAGCCAGTGTACTCACTCCTTTCGGGAGGGCAAAGAGGGAAGAGAGGGGTAATATTACATCATCCTGCATAACATCATCCTGCGTAAAGTCATCTGCGCTACGATCGACGGAATTCGCTCTCCAAGTACGGAGCCAAGGTGCTCAGCATTCCTACGAATCATGTTCCACGTCCTGTGATTCGTACTTTCAACCTGAATACCATGAAAAATCATGTTCTACCTCCTTTGATTCATGGTGGACTTGTATCAACCTTCACCCCGCCTTCACCCCGCTGTCGGACATATAGGGTAAGTTTGAAAATATGTCGGACATCATCTGCGAAAATATGTCGGACATATAAGGGGATTTTGAAAATATGTCGGACATATAAGAGGTATTTGAAAGTATGTCGGACATCGAAAAATATGTCGGACATATAAGGGGCATTTTGAAACTATGTCGGACATATAAGGGACATTTTGAAACTATGTCGGACATATAAGGGTAACTTGAAACTATGTCGGACATATAAGGGGCATTTTGAAACTATGTCGGACATATAAGGGACATTTTGAAACTATGTCGGACATATAAGGGTAACTTGAAACTGTGTCGGACATATAAGGGGCATTTTGAAAATATGTCGGACATATAAGGGAATTTACCCAAACAAAAAAAACGCTGGTACTGATAAGGGTGTGGCCAATCCGGTTTTCCTGCTCAAAAAAAAGTGAAAATCTTAAAAAAAGCATTAAAAAGTGCTGGGGAGTTAGGCAGACCGTGGAGGGTTGGCGGGGCCTCTGTGAATGTGCCCGGATTTGAGCCTAGGAGCTGGGTGTTGGCCGGAGGCTCTGGTAGAATTTCCTTTCCGGGACCCCTCCTGGCTGTTCTGGGCCGATTGGCAACGGGTTCACTACAGGTTTTGAGAGGACCCGTTGTGTCCGTCGCAGCTGCTTCTGGGGAAGGGTTCGGAACTGGGGGCTCTTCTGCAACACGAGCTCTGCAGGAGCTGGGCTTGACTCCCTCATGGGATGCATGGCCGCCTGAACGGCACCTAGATTTCTTCCCTGCCCGCGCATGGCTCGCGTTTCTCTCCTGTCCTTCTACGAGGGTCGAAAAAATATCACCTACCCCCATTTCTTTTTTTTAAACAACCTTTCTCCTTTCCTACTTACTTTGATCATAGGTGTCACGGCAAGTTTTGGCAGCCGCTGCTTAACAAAATTTGACGTCGGCGGCTTTAGATTTACATCTGAATGACACCTCAACACAAAACAAGTTGTCGACAACTAACAAGTAAAAGAATAAAACAAAACTACGCACCTCTTCGCCTCCGCAACCGGTGTCGACTACGCGGCTTCTTGCTGTCGGTGTTGCTTTTGATTTGCATTTTGTTGACGAGGTGCACGCAACACCGCGCTGAAAAAACACAGGGGCTAGTCCCTCAAGGTTTCATACCCCACTTTGGGAGCCGTACACTCCCCTTTTTACCCCTTTCTATTTGCATCCCTTTCCTAGACGACATCTTCCTCGAAGAAGACTTGATGCTAGCATCAACCATGCATGAGAGGCAGTGCTCTGCCTAAACATTAAGCTAAGATTTCCCCCCCAGTAGTGCGGTTCCACCGCCGTCCTGGCGAAACACAAACACCAACCCGCACACACACAGATGGAGCGGAAGCATCACGGGGTGTGGCACTGCGCCGTCGGACGGAATTTCGGATCGTTCGTGACGCACGAAACCAAGTCGTACATTTACTTCTACCACCACCAGTGGGCGATCCTGCTGTGGAAGAGCATATCGACATACTCAGAGTGATGTTCCAGCCTCGAAACGCTCCGCGGCACGCCACTCCGTGTGCGTACGCACACCGACTAAGTCGGTACATCCACTAGGGATGGACCGGCCTCCACAGACGCCCTTGCAGCCGGTGGCCAATCTCTCCCTCGTCCCAAGAAGGTGGCCGGAGGGCCGTTACACGTGACAGCTTGATGGGCTGCAAAGCTTTTCTTTACCAAGCTGTCCCCTCCATGTCTCCCCCAGCGGCAAAGTAAACGTACGTGCTTCCTCCGACGGTCCAGTTTTGTCCAACGCTACTTCCCCCGGTTTCGCTGCAAGACGTACTCAACAACCACCGGTTCTTGGGTTCGTGTGCTATCGTCGAAGGAAAGCGGAACGAAGAGAGTCATTGTGAAGCAGACCAAAAGGAAAGCAGTCTTCCAAACGCGAAAGTCGGATGCTACAATCTGCAGCCTTGCACACCGTTGTCATGCTCAACGACCGTCGTACGCTCAGGGGGGCAATGGAAATCCTCATCAATGAAAGACCCAGGACTGCAGCTCTAGTTTGAGTTAGCATGCAAAGAATCTGTGGCGATGATCTGCATCGCCCTCGCTTCTCCTTCGATTGCTCGTCCAGGCTCATCGGGTTCGCGTCGATTTCTGCTTCTTCACGGCGCTTGGGTGATGGCCGTGTTGCCTTCTGTTCGGTCGTCGGCCCGCTCGGCTTCTTGCAGCTGTAGACTCCGGGGGCGCCAGGAGCAGAACGAGCACCGCACCACACTTCCATCCGAAGAGGAAATCTAAAGGATTGAACGTGTGCTGCTCAAAAATCTGCTCAAGATCTACTCGGGGGATGGTTTCCGTTCTTCAATACCGCACCTGCCTCGCAATCTGAGACGGCGCTTCTGTCGTGCGGGCCGGCAGTGCAGTATCTGCGGAAAACCGGTTTGGGCGTTGAACAGCCGAGGACGGCGGCAAAGATATACTCCCATCGAGGGAACGAACAGCGGCGAGCCGGAATGGAAATGCCAGCTTACGCGAACGAACGCACGATCCAGCGGGGGAAAGCCGCAATGTGCATCTTCCAGCGGCCGTAGCGCCCAAGGGAATGCAACGCAGTTCTTGCCTTCCTTGCTGCGAACATTTTCTTCGAAGCAGGCTTGATGCTCTAGCATCTGCCGTAGTTGGAATAAAGTTGAACTGGGCTAAAGCTGGAACGGGTAAACGACAGACCGGGTGAAGCCTGGTGACTGCACCCGTGGTGGTCCTGCAGCCTATCCTATGACAACGGCATCCAGGGGTCGAGCTGAGTAGGCAGGACTTTCCCCGACCACCTAGTTCTTGGGTGGCTTTGGGGACCGCTGCAGTCTTCCCGCAGGAAGGCTGTGTAGATCTATCCATTTTTGTCACCGGTCTCAAAATAATGAAGGCGACGGTGGTGTAAGAATCTCAATCCCATGCCGGGAAGGAGTCGCGTGTGTGCTTGGTGGGAAGAACGTAGCACACAAAGATCGCAGGAGCAACCGGCAACTCCCCACCGAAGGTTTGAGGGCAGCACCGCGGCCGGGTCCCAATAAGCCCGAAGCACGAAAGTTCGAAAGTTCTAGAGAGAGAGAGAGAGACGGAGACAGAGAAGGAGACGTTCTTTCTCCCACCCCCGCTGCGCGCGCCCGAGCGTAAATTGTTGATAACCTCAGTTATTCTTGGAAAAAAGAAAAGAAAAAGACAAGTTTAAAAAAGAACTTTTGAATGGGCATTTCTTTTCGATCGCTTCATTGTGTGTGCGATAACGTGCGAGGTTTATCTGCCCATGTCGCTAAACATGAGCAGCCAGTAAATGAACACGCGAACAAGCAATCGATGAACACAGACACACAGCAGGTGAAGATGAACGTCGGAGGCAAGCACATTTTCCCGATGCCACAAAACGAAAGCTACTGCACGCGGCCCTCGGGGGAAGTGTCCGCTGCGAGATCTGCCCATCTCTACTGGTCATCAACTGCCTGTGTTGAACACGGATACATACAACCTTTCCATCCCCACTGGTCGCTCGCTTACCGAACATGTGTAACTCCTGCCTGCCTATCTTCATCCACTGTCTGTAGTTACCTACCGAACATCTTCGCCTGCTGCCCGTCCATGTCCGGGTAAGTTACTATGCCCTCCTACCGATGTCATCTGTTTTGTCCACGTCCTGGTAAGTGACTGTGTTCTCCTACTGATGTCATCTGTTCTGTCCATGTCCGGGTAAGTGACTGTGTTCTCCTACTGATGTCATCTGTTCGCCTGCTGATCCCTGTTCACCCATTGTCGCCAATGGCAGTGGTAGGCTTGTGGTCACTCACCCAGTGGTCACTCAGTGGTCGGCCTGTGGTGGTCGGACAGAGGTCACCCACGTTCAACAAAACGCGCACAGGAAACAAGAATAACCAACATAAAAATAAAACCCCCCATTCGGGATCGTACACACACACACACACACACACACACACACGCACGGAAAAAAAGTGACAAACAACCCTAAGAAACCCCCCACACATCCAAAACAAAAACCGCGAAAAAAGAAACGCACCAAACCTTTCGCACAGAGACCCCACACCTAGAAGGAGCGGTGGACGCAAAGAAATCGGATACACAAAACAAAGAGGGGGCGGCTCGTGCGCACAGTAAAAAGAAAACGTACCAAGAGATCAGGTAAAAAAAAAAGCGACCGGGTTCAGGCCGAGAAGGAGGAGACTGGACGCCGCACACAAAGAACAGAAGGCCTCGTGCTTGTGTGCGTGTTTTTGTGGTCAATAAAGAAAAGGTCGTTGAGCACGTGGAAAAAAAAAAGAAGAAAAAAGTCTGTCGTTGCCCTTGCCGAATAAAAAAAAAACTTTCACTCTAAAAAAAAGAGATATACCAATCCAATCAACTGCCGCCGTGCGGGGAAAACCTGCATCAGGGAGTCAAACGCCTTCAGGTGGGCTCGTCGACACTCGCTGTCGTTGGAGGGGGGTGAAGAAGCCACTACTGAACGCTCCTCAAACGCTCAAAGCACGCGTATACGTGGCGAACGCATTTGTGAAGACGCTGCACTCGTCTTCATTCCCGCCCCAGGTTACAAGCGTGCAGTTCACGAAACGAGCTCAGGAGGCCCTTGTTCCAGCAGGGACAAGGGGGGGTGAAGTCGCACATGGCTGAAATAGTGAAGAAAGCAAACAGGTCCCCGCCTCCGTTAGACGACATATCGCAGCGTAGCGATGTTTCGAGCATCGAGGCTCGAACACCGCGATGGTGTGTTTTCAATCCATCCGTCAGCACCCGTGTAGTGGCACGACCAGAAACCTTCCACCCGTAATGACTGTATCGTTCGGACGGCTTCATTTCGCATTTGACAATTAATTGTGTAAACTCGAAAGAGAACGCTAGCAGCGTGTTTGGGAGGAGGTTAGCCTAACCTGTTCACTAACGGGCTATCCCCGGCACCTACAAACAAACGTCGGCCCCATTCTTTTTTTGCGGGCTCATGTTTCTTAACGGCAATATCTGGGGTTGTGAAGAGTGCGTCAGTGGTCCGTTGGTTTGCCGTTGGACCGTTCTTGTTTAGCATAGCGGGTGCGGCAATGTTTGAGGGCACCAACGGGGCGGACCCAAGCAAACTACGCGAAAAAGTCTGCTCAATCTGCAGTGCGGCGTTGAGCGCACAACCACGTTCTTGCAATCCCCCCTCTTCGTGTTTCAGCACGAAAGTCACCTGTAAAAGCTATTATTTTTTTTTCCAGTGACCTAAAAAATGTAGGTTCCACGGCGAAAGGGTTCCTACAAGCTCTCTCTCTCTCTCTCGGGAAAGGTCAACGCGGTAGCGGTGACCACGAGAACACATACAGGTGGGTGGGGAGAGGCCCTGGGACTGCTAAGGCGTGACTAACCCCGTCCCTGTCCCTCCCAGGGAGCCACCCCGGAACTAGCCTAGCCCACCTGACGGTGGGGGCCCACCTGACGGTGGAGGCCCACACCCTTTGACTTGTTTTGATGTGTTCTCTCTCTCTCTCTCTCTCGGAAATTTCAGCGCGGTAGCGATGACAGCGAGAACACATAGGTGGGAGGGGAGAGGCCCTGGGACTGCTAAGGCGTGACTAACCGCCTTACTGCTCTCGGGACTCCGAATGGTAGGGTTGTAATGGCGGTGACATGGACGCGCGCGTGGTGGAGATGGACGGGAGGGCCCACAACCCGTCCGGTGGAGCGCGTGGTGCGGGTGGACGGCCGCAGTCGGGCGGACGAGCCGGACGACGAGCGGCAGGCCTTTGGTCGCTGGGTGAGGAAGCGACCGAGGGTGGACGGGGGAAAGCGCCGCGGGGACGGGTGCGGCCGCCGTTCGCTCTCGCCGACGTGGGTGCTTGCCGTTGGGGGCCCGCAGTCGGCCGGTCGCGGTGGCCGTGTAGGCGGAGTGGATCGGGATGCGTCGCGTCTTGCAGGGCTGCAGAGGCGGCTGCAGGGCATCGCGGGCGGGCTGGCGGTGTACGACGAAGCCCCGGACAACGTGTCCAGCTCGACCTACTCGTCGACGCCCTCACTTCCAGGGTGTCGAGTGGCTCCGGGTAGGCGGGCGGACGCGGGGCTCCCTCTGGCGAGGGTAACGTCGAACCGCATCGACGTGGAGGCGTTGGCGGCGATGGACGGTGTCGGTCGATTCCGCGAGGTGCTGCCGATGTTGATGGATCCGGTAGCGTTTGCGGAGGCTTTCGTGTCTGGGGACGCCGCAGGCGGGTGCCGGGTGCCGTCGCGCGGGATGGAGCGACACCGGGCGACTCTGCGGTCGTGCGGGGTGGCGAGCGACGCACGTTCGCGGCCGGCATTCGCCATGAAGGCCTTCACGACGCCGAAGAAGGACGGACGAACGGCACGTCTCGTTCTGGATGCCCGGCCGCTGAACGACGCGATGCGCCGGCCGCCCAGCATGGACCTGCCCCGGCTGCGCGACTTCATCGCCGAGGTCGAGAGGCACCGGTTCGCCATGCAGTGCGACGGCGTGTCGTACTTCTACCAGTTCCCAGTAGACGCGAGCATTTCGCGATATTTCGGGATTGGTATGAAGGGGTGCGACATGCTGTTGAACGTGCTGTGCATGGGGTGGTCTTGGGCGCCGTGCATTGCGCAGCGCGCGTCGAACGTGCTGGTCCGGGACCTGGGCCTCGCCTGGGTGGACAACTTCCTTGTCTTGGGTGGGACGCTGGACGAGGCAGAGCGGAACGTGGCCGTTTTTCGGAAGCGGGCGCAGGCGGCGCGGGTCGAAGTGCGGGCGGAAGGCGACGACGCGTTGTGGCAGGTTCGCTCGCGGTTCGTGTGTGTGGGTGTGGAGTTCGACCTGGCTGCCGAGACGCAGCGGCACAGGCTCGACCCGGCGTGGGCGGAGCGGTGGGTCGACGGCAGCGGGATGACGGCGGTGCTTTCCGGCAGAGCGACGGCCCGTCAGTTCGCCGAAGTCTTCGGGGGCGCCGTCTGGGCGACGGACATCCTGGCGGTGCCCCGCTGCCATTTCGCGGCGTTGCTGTCGTTCGCGGGGAGGCTCGGCGGTCGCATGGTGGGTGCCGCAGCGCCGGTGTGGGACGAGGTCGTCGACGTTCCTCCGTCGGCGAGACGGGAGCTGGGCGCGCTCCGGAAGATCGTCCGGGAGAACCCGTGGGTCGTGGGCGGCGTCCCTGAGGACACAGGGAGCGTCCTGTGGACGGACGCCAGCTCGCGGGCGTGGGCGGCGCTGCTGGAGGCGGAAGGCCGGTTCGTGGACGGGCGGCAGGGCGTGTTCGCGGGACCGGACGCGGACGCCCACATCAACTTGAAGGAGATGTTGGCGTTCGCGGAAGGTGTGGTTCGGCTGTGCTGGGCGCCGGGGGCGCAGCGGTGCCGCATCGACAACGCGGCGGTTGTGGGCGCCGTGGCGAAGGGGAGTTCTTCCTCGTACGCCGCGAATCGCGTTTTGTCCCGGTCTCTTCGTGTTGCCGGGCGCAGAGGGATTGTCCTCCGCCCTGACTGGGTGCCGTCCGGCGGACAGCTGGCGGACCCGTACACGCGGGGGACCTCGTTGCCTCGGTTCCCGGCGCAACTTCCGCTCCCGCGGTCACGTGCCACACCCTTTGACTTGTTTTGATGTGTTCTCGGGAAAGGTCAACGCGGTAGCGGTGACCACGAGAACACATACAGGTGGGTGGGGAGAGGCCCTGGGACTGCTACGGCGTGACTAACCCCGTCCCTGTCCCTCCCAGGGAGCCACCCCGGAACTAGCCATGCGCCGGACCTCTACACCGCTTTCAAAACTTTGAACTCGGTGCCGGTCGTAGTCACCACGGAAATGATTACGTCACAATCAGAAATGAGAGCGTGCTCTAAATTTACGTCGAATAGTCGGCAGCTGGCAACAAAGACACACACACACACACACACACACACAGTGCTGCTACCACAGACAAGATACGCATACCAATACACGAGACCATAAAGGACCCTTTCGACGACGGTCACGTGGAGACTTTACAACCCCAGACCCGCAAGCGAACTTTCACTCTACTTAAACCACAATAAAACGCTGAGGAAATCCACGACCCACCCCCGCAGCCGCGATGGACCTCTGTACCAAATTGCCAAAGGGGCCCCGCTGCTCTCTCCTGTGAGCCCGGCACACCGCCTGCACTCCGGTGACCCGACGGTCTCCCTCCAGCCGACACCAGGTGTGCGTCCGCGTCCGAATAAAATAAACGGTGGGGGAAAAGGAGAAAGAATGACTAATACAATCAACGGAAGGAAAAAAAAAAGGAAAAAGAAGTCGCCAACCCAAACAACTTCTGCCGGTAGAGTAACCTGCCTAAAGAAGCCAACTGCCTTCGGGTGGGTTAGTCTGACACTTGCTGTCAGCAACCCCCCGCGCTTGCTTTGAAGAAGCACCAGCACTTGCGGGAACTACTGGCAGCAACAGTTGCGAATTGCAAAGCAACCCGCCCCTGCGGGGTTCTCCGCTTTTTCTTTTTTCCGTAGTAACAATGTGTGGGGCAGCAGTCAGTTGAGAGACTGGCAGGTGAGCAGCGTCACCTCCCCTAGCGAGCTCTCGGATCAAGCTGCGTCTGATGCAACTCATGTATGGATCGCCTACATACATCAGCCGCGCGTGCATTATTGCGAAGGTTACTGCTGCGGCCTTCTGGGTGGCACCTGTGTCAAGTAGCGAGATCTGGGGCCCTGTGATGGCTGAGTGCACACCTAAGCAGGGCTGCATCCTCGTGTTGTAGCCGTGTTGTGTATAAGGCTTCGTGGGGGCCTGGTCAACCACCTCATCACTATAGGGCACAAACCTTTCTCGACAGTGATTGGACAGTCTGGATTGCCGGGGGCGGGTCTCCATGAAGAAGAGAATTGTAAAGCAAGACCTGCCCCCTGCGCCTGCTGTCTCCGGCTGCTTCGGCAGATGACACATACCACTACTACGTAGTAAGAATGCTTCGTAAACACGAAAAGAGAACGCTGTTGGGAGAAGATTGTCCGAACGATCATATTCACTCGCCACCAATCACTAGCAGGCTAATCCTCCCCCGGCACGTACAAACAAGCACACGCCTATTCTTTTTCGTCGTTCACATTTCTTCGAAGATAATAATTGTCACACGGGTTGATGAAATGAAAGCGATCTTGGCAGTTCTTGTCAAACGATACGAAGAACAGAAACTCTTCAGCGCCGTGCGACCTGTCGCCTTCCCCCAGTACGAACCAGCCTCCCATTCTCAAATTCCCCAATTCCCACAGGGCGGCCTGAGGGAGACTCTACGGCGCACGATGTAAAGTGCTCAAATTGCGGGCAACTGTTCTCCGTGCTGGCGATGAAGCTCCACCTGCAGCTTTGCGCGCCGTTCGCTCCTTTGATACCCGGGCTTCCGACGTGCGACCAGTGCGGCGAGAGCTTGGCGCTTGAGGAAGGCCATCCCCAGTTGCAGGTATCCCGCCTTTTCACAGTGCGCTTTCTTTTGACCAAACCTGAAACGGTAACATACCCAGTTTCACTGGAGTGCCCGTTCCCGGCGAGCTACGAGGGAACGAACCTGTACGAGTGCCGACGCTACTCTTTCTATAACGTACATATGAGACGATGCCAAACCCCCCCCCCCCCCTTTGCACTAATAAATCTTTTTTTGACGTCACCCTATACTGGCCCCGAACCCCCATCTGTGTGGCCCAAAACGGGTCCCAAACGGTTTTTGACGGGCTGAGTCGAGGTAAAGGGGTCTCCGAAGGCCCACGAATGGGCCCAGGTGGGCCCATTCGTGGGCCCCGGAGCGGGCACTCAGTGCGAGGGGGGGTGCCCCCAAAATGGGGTCATTTTCAAAGCCTCGCCACTTCTCAAGCTAGTCAAACACCTTCTGGCCTCCAGCGGGAAACACAGACTACACAACGGCAAGATCGGCTGTGTTCCGCTGTAGATAGCCACCAGCGGGTCCTCTTGAAGCCGAAGAGTGTTCTCAGGGGTCACAGATAGCCCTACTTGGCCACCCCGCCTGCAGCGCCTGCGGTGGGCAGGCACACCTTGTAAATAGAGTGGGTGCAGCAGGTGCACCCTGCCTAGAATCCGGCTTTACCAGCAATATTAATTAAGAAAACAGATTGACCCAGGGAAACGGAAACTAAGAGAGGGGAAAATGCCAAAGATCACGGGTCTGGAGTTCGTGGAGTTCGCCGTTTCATGAGGAAACGAGACGTGGTCAGTCCATGCAGAGACGACTCGTAGCCAGCAGGACCTTTTGCGAAAAGGTCTCTGGTGAGGACCTGATCGGTTTATTTCTTCTTCGCCCTAATGACAGAGAGGGAGAAGGTTGACATCTGGAAGCGCCTTTTTGGTAGGCTTTCAGAAGCCTTCAACAGCCTTGACGACGAGGCGAGCCGGTGACGCATCGTGAGTGGTTTGGACTGGGCACGTGCCCGGTACAGGGCTGTTGGAATGGTCGTGGGTGGCAATCTCAGGAAGAACCGGGGAAAGGCTGCCGAGATTGGCGTTGGCGGGAGGCCCACAGTCGTCATCTTGGCTCTTTTGCATTTTTCCACCCTATATATTCTGCGTTTTCCTGGTAAGCACTGTGTTCTCAAAAGCGGGTGAAGCCAGATTCTAGGCAGGGTGCACTTGCATACCACACATTCTAAGCGTGTGCCTGCCCACTGCTGGCGCTGCACACATGGGGCTAACTGTGACCCCCGATTGAGAGCTCTTTCTCGATGAATTGTGTGGTGGTGCATGGCCGCTCCTGGTTGGTGGAGTGATTTGTCAGGTTGATTCCGTTAACGAACGAGATCTCGACCCTTAAATAGGGGGGCGTGTCGTTGTAGGGGGTGTCTTTTGGCATCGGCGGCTTGCTGCTTACCCGAGACGCGCACTACTTCTTAAGGGGACTGCGCGCGACTTATAGCGCGCGGAAGAGCGAGCCAATAGCAGGTCTGTGATGCTCCTAAATGTCCTAGGCTGCACGCGCACTACACTGACGCATTAAACGAGTTTGAGAGCCTTCCGGCTACCTATCTTGAAGAGGATGGGAAATCTTTTGAACTTGCGCATTCTTCGGCTTCAAGAGAACCCGCTGGTGGCTATCTACAGCGGAACACAGCCGATCTTGTCGTTTTGAAGTCTGGGTTTTCCGCTGGAGGCCAGAAAAGTGTTTGACTAGCTTGAGTAGTGGCGAGGCCCGAAAATGACCCCATTTTGGGGGCTCTCACCCTCGCACTGAGAGCCCGCTCCGGGGCCCACCTGGACTTGGACTCCAGAAGCGTTCAGAGGCTGTGCAGCCTCACGTAAAAAAGGTAGGACCAGCCGGAATGCTGCAACTTTTGTGAGAAACCCAGCTCACATGACCGCAGAGAGCTCTTGAACTGACGCAAACTGTGCAGACCTCGGCCTGTGACTGTACCATTGTGTCAACAGCAGGGTCAGTCGGTCAACAACAGGGCATTTTTGACCACTAAACCTCATGGATTGATGTGTACAAGGTGTGTACACGGTCTGTGCACGGTCTGTACACGGTCTGTACACGGCGTGTACACGGTACGCAACTTCGTTTTTTCCAGACTTTCGGGGAGGTTAAGAAGGAAATACGACCTCGGGGGAGCGCCCAAACACCCCCCTGTGTCATCTTGCCGGACGAGCCGTAGCGGAGTGAACTTAAAACGTGAACAAAAAGCTGAAAGCGACCCCCTGACGAGCGAAACGCGACTCAATGTTGCCGACGAGACAGTCGGCCCGCGAACGAGCTGAAATTCTGAGCAGACTGGGATTGGTGGACTCTGCGGGCCTGCTCGGAAGGTTGGAAGCCCAGGCAGACTCGTTTGTACGGCTCCTTGGCCACATTTTATGGTTCCGACAGTCAGAGCACCGCCTTACAGGATACTGTGCGCAGGCGAAACAGAGAGGCAAACAGCGTGAAGAAGAACTCGAGGAGTTTCGAACGCCGAGAAGCGTTTAGTCGGGTCGAGAGTGGTCCCCAACTATAGTACTGCTGGCAGTGACGTTCAGAGGTGCCGGCCTGGGAGCAGACGGCGGAGAAAGTGGGTTTGTTTGACTTTAAGCTGCTTCCAGACATCGACTGTGAGCCTGCTCTCTCGTCTGCGGTTGAGAAATCAGTTGGCACCGTCATGACGTGCGGTGCATGTAGTTTCAACATGCAGACCCATGGAATCCGCACCTGTTTGGCCCAAATGCTCCAAATCTCCCTGAATAGCCGCCTTCTGCCCTCAACACCCTTCATCCTCGTCGTCTCTCTCTCGCTCTTCATTGCATACGGAATGCAGCAATTAAGAACTTTGGAAGCTCGGTCAGCTGCTTGGAAGGATACTTCAGAATACCAATGAATCCGGGCTAGCAAGCCCCAAAGGCAACTTGAGCTACCAATGACTGCCGCTTGAGGTGTTTTGGCAACTTGGCAACGCTGGAAACAGGCTCGAACCGACGTTCCATCTTCAAAAGTTGACCTCCACAGCAAAACCTGGGTTCGCCGTCGAACAGTGCCGCAACTGGGATGTGAGCTCGAAGTCGAAAACACGAGTTTTACGAAGGCAAGACAGGAGATGAAGTGGGAATCACGTAAGTCACTTCTCAGATGGGTCTACAAATATGGATTTTGCAGGAGGTGTGCGTCAGTTCTGCCGCAAACGACCGCTGAAGAGTCGAAGGAACGTTGTGGTGATTTATTTGGGGCTGCGGGAAACACGCCAAAACGGCCTGAAATCCATGTATACGCATTTGCTGAGGGGGAATACCGCACATCCCCCGATGTTTGATACCCCCCAGCATATTTCCAGCACCGTTCCGGGCCTCGAAGGGCGCTGTTTTGGCCTTTTCTTGCCTCCCGTTTGAACACCACGTTTTTTCCTTTGGCCATTGGACCCCCTAGGGCTATGTAGGATGGAAACGTTGGAAACGTTTCCGTTTCCGTTTCCGTTTCCGTTTCCTTCTTTTTGGCGGTGGATGGAAACGCCGTTTCTTTTCAAAAGAAACGGCTGGTATGCCACTAGTATACTGGCTGAAGGTCCGACCGGAAATGTGTTCCGAACGGCGGACCCCGCAATCCAGTGGGAAACCATGGACAAGGAGGCTCCGAAAAGGAGGGAGGAAAGAAGCATAAGAGTTGCGACCGCGTGGAGCAGACGCAACCACACGCATCCACTTTGAGGCAGCTCTTTACACCAATGGCTGTGGCGACGATGCTCTGTTATGCGAGGCCGTTGGCCAACGCGCTGAAGACGATCGGGAAAGCACATCCGCTTGACTCTACAGATACGATCGTTCAGCGCCACAGGCTACAAGACCGGGGGTTTTCGGCGGCGTAAGACAAAGAGGGAGTGCAATCAGCATCAGGAGGTGAGAAGGGCACACGTATGCCGGGGCAATGTTGAACCCGCCAGAAAAGCGATGGCCACGCAGTAACGTGTGCGTTAAACATCGCTTGCCACAGTGCACCTTGCATACGATGACGGGTAGCAACCGTCACCGGAAGGAGCGCCATCGGGCGGTGTTGTCGGAGCATAGACAACGACGGCAGAAAGAACCACCAACAATGCAGAAGAGGACGGCAGATTCAAAAAGCCCCACTCACATGAGAACGTGGGTTGGAAGCAGCAGAAGACGAAGTGGTAGGCACAGAGTGGAATCTGGTGTCAGAAGACATCCACACGAGACGACATTCTGCATCACTAGCTTGTGGTTACCAATTTGCTCGTGCCAGATCGCCGACGAAAGAAATGCGTAGTTTTGTTTGTGAAAGCGGTGAGCACCGGCGACTGCTCTGCACAAACGAGACCGCGACGACACACAAGAAGGGGCCGAGCCAAGACGAAGAACAGCCCAGGAAGGGCCCTGAAGAGTCAGAGAGCCCGCCAGAAGACGGAGGAAGAGAAGTGCCCGCTGGTAGATCAAAAGAAGAAGGTGATCCCGCCCTCTGAAAGGAAAGCCAAAATTTGGCTGGAAACGGACACCCGACGGACACACAGAAGGACCCGCGAAGTGGTATCCTATAGGACCCCTCAGCATGAGGAGCCTTCCGGCGTTTCTTTTAAAAGAAACGGAAACGTTTCCGTTTCCGTTTCCGTTTCCGTTTCCTTATTTCGAAAAAACTAAAAGAAACGGCGTTTCCATCCAACTTAGCCCTAGGGGGGGGGGGTAGGGGGGGTAGATACTTTTCCCATTTTTTGGATTTTTTCACCTCTAACTACTGCATCCGGAGGTGAAAATGGGGTGTGCATGTGCTACATGCGCCTCACGTTGACCGGAGAGGTAGAAAAATGGGGTTTTTACTGGAATAACGCCAGAACACCTTTGAAAAGTGGACAAAATACCATAAAAAAGGCCAAAACCAAATGTTGACTTTATTCCTGAATTTCCACATTTTTGGATTATGTCGCATTTGCCGACCGAAGGGACCGGAAGACATGTTGAAAAAGGAACCCAGACCACAAGGGAAGTGACTTCTTTGGGAAACGGGGTGAGCCCACTGCAAAAATGCAGCCGACGTCCCCTCCTTGACTGCCTTGGCCACGGGTCCCCTTTCACTACCTGTCGCCGCGAAAAGTGCGCCCGGCCGCACGGCGTGTGCACGCGCACGACACGCCGTGCATGCGCATCACGGGGCAAGGGCACAACTGACAGAGAGTTTAGTTGTCCGCTGACAACTTTGATACGACTTCTTCTCGCTCTTTAGCACAGCGCTGCACAAACTTGCTGGCTCGCGCGGTTGTCCATCGCCACATAACGGTCGGAAAACCTCTAACGAGCAATGAATGCTGCCGCGCCTCGAAGTATTCCGCATATCCATCTTGGATTATGGAACAGAGTTTCTCTATGCACAGCAACTGGGCGGAGTATTTTCTCCCTGCCCACTTTGTCAGGGAAGATCTATCAGATCATTCTTGGCAGGCAAGCCCGCAAACCCGGGTTTGCGGTATAGATGGTGTCAAGGTGTTTGCGGGTCTAGCACTGTTCCTGCACCACATTTTCGCACCAGTATTGCTCTCTACAGGGCTTCGCTGATCGTCCTGCCGTCCCCTCCTGAGCTCAATCTTTCGTCATTCCTGGGGGGTTTGGGGGCCATTTTGGGTACTGCCAGGGTGGTACACGAGTTCCGGGACCGATTGCGGACCCCAAGAGCCCATGTTCAGCTGCAGGGCGTGCCTTTGCATCAAAATTCGAATAAAGTCAACATTTGGGAGTATCTACCCCCTTAAGGCTATGTAGGATGGAAACGTTGGAAACGTTTCCGTTTCCGTTTCCGTTTCCGTTTCCTTCTTTTTGGCGGTGGATGGAAACGCCGTTTCTTTTCAAAAGAAACGGCTGGTATGCCACCAGTATACTGGCTGAAGGTCCGACCGGAAATGTGTTCCGAACGGCGGACCCCCAATCCAGTGGGAAACCATGGACAAGGAGGCTCCGAAAAAGAGGGAGGAATGAAGCATAAGAGTTGCGACCGCGTGGAGCAGACGCAACCACACGCATCCGGTTGTGATGACTTGAGGTCTGCAGCTCTTTATACCAATGGCTGTTGTGGCGACGATGCTCTGTTAGGCCGGTTGGCCAACGCGCTGAAGACGATCGAGAAAGCACATCCGCTTCCAATAATAGGCTATACAGATACGATCGTTCAGGACAGCGGGAGCACCGCCGCGCCACAGGCTACAAGACCGGGGTTTTTCGGCGGCGAAAGACAAAGAGGGAGTGCAATCAGCATCAGGAGGTGAGAAGGGCACACGTATGCCGGGGCAATGTTAAACCCGCCAGAAAAGCGATGGCCACGCAGTAACGTGTGCGTCATCGCTTGCCACAGTGCACCTTGCATACGACGACGGGTGGCAACCGTCACCGGAAGGGGCACCATCGGGCGGTGTTGTCGGAGCATAGACAGCGACGGCAGGAAGAACCCCACCGACAATGCAGAAGAGGACGGCAGATTCAAAAACCCCCACTCGGCACGGCCGCCGATACAAGTAAACATGAGAACGCGGGTTGGAAGCAGCAGAGGACGAAGTGGTAGGCACAGAAGAGTGGAATCTGGTGTCAGAAAACCTCAGCATCCGCATGTGATTACATTCTGCATCATTAGCTTGTGGTTACCTATTTGCTCGTGTCAGATCGCCGACGAAAGAAAGCGGTGAGCATCAGCGACTGCTCTGCACAAACGAAACCGCGACGACACACAAGAAGGGGCCGAGACGGAGGAAGAGAAGTGCCTGCTGGTAGATCAAAAGAAGAAGGTGATACCGCCCTCTGAAAGGAAAGCCAAAATTTGGCTGGAAACGGACACCCGACGGACACACAGAAGGACCCGCGAAGTGGTTATCCTATAGGACCCCTCAGCATGAGGAGCCTTCCGGCGTTTCTTTTAAAAGAAACGGAAACGTTTCCGTTTCCGTTTCCGTTTCCGTTTCCACATTTCGAAAACACTAAAAGAAACGGCGTTTCCATCCAACTTAGCCCTAGGGGGGGGGGGGGGGGGGGGGGTTTGGCATCGTACCATATAAAAGGTGTCACGGGAGAAGCCGGCAGCCGCTGCTTAACGGGCATGTTAATCCATGTGGTTCATGTACTTAAAAGAACTCAATGCTTAACGGTGTACAGCCCAGGCCACGCTTTCGCGAGGCACACACGGGGACGATACTTGAGGAACAAGTGAAAGGAAGCGATGTAGGGACGCAGTGCCCGGCGTACCCTGACTGGACGATCGGGAGAGCGGCGAGGTGGGCCCTGCCTGCCCCACCACAACTGCACCCAGACCCCGTGCATATGCCGGGTGTCGATATAGAGAAGGCACTCGTCACGTGCGCGACCCATCACAAAGGGAAGTGTGAGGCGTGCAGAGCACTCGTCCGAAGGGACGTGCCCACGGTAGAGATGTGCTGCCGGCACCATCACCACGCGAACGATGGGCAGCCGATCGCGGTGTGCACAGAGCACAGCACGACGAAGTGCGGCGAGTGCAAGACGGCGGCGGCGTGTTGCCGCAGCGGGCATCATGCCTGCCGCACGCATGGCAGAGGAACCTGCCAAGAGTGCAAAAGGCTCCCTACGCTGACGCAGAGGCGACCGGCGGCATGTTGCAGCCGCGGCCACCACCAGTCCAACAAGCCGAACGTCCAGTCAACCCCCGGACGCAACAAGAAGAAGAGGCCCTCCTCACCCACCCAGGAGGGTGTACAACGGGGAACGCCAGTAGGAAAGCGAGCGGCGCAAGCGCCGCCCGCGGCAACGAAAAAGGAGACGGCGACGACCGGACGGGCGACAAGAGGCCGCCACCAACGCCAGGAACCAGCGAACGACCAGCGCTGAAGAAGAGGGTGCTAGGCACCCCGAAGGAAGTCCCGATCGCCGGCCGCAAGCGGAAGAAGACGAAGGCGACCACCCCGACTCAGGGGTGCATCGAAGGAAGAAGAAGGTACCGAGGGCAAGCAGCTCTCAGAAACGACCGGGGACCACGGGCACACCAATGCCCTCGAAAGTGAAAAACGGGCACTCCTGCCCGCCCTCGTACTCGCCGACTCAGTCTCTGGAATCGCAAGAAAGCCAAACCCCGCTAGCTCCACAAATGCTCGACCTTGACGATGCAATGGCAGGTCGACGTCATCCGATAACCTGACTTTCAAGACAGTGCATGCTAATCCATGTGGTTCATGTACTTAAAAGAACTCAATGCTTAACGGTAACCTCGACTTCATCCTCATCCATGTCAGGATCGCCCCCTCGAGCGACTGCTTCGGCAGGACAGCCGGCGCGAAAGCGCAACAAACGAAGAATGGAGCTGGATATCACCAGCCTATTATCACCGTCCTCGTCCGCTTTGAGATCGTCCTCGGACGACGTATTCAAATAGCCCTAGCCTCTGACAAATGCAAGCTTACCCCTGTGGTACCGGCATTTCAAGTTCACACTGCTTAACGGTGCATGCTAATCCATGTGGTTCATGTACTTAAAAGAACTCAATGCTTAACGGCTTATCACGTGGGCGGCCCTGAGATTACCCCCTCAGGTGACACCACTTTATCTTTAGCCATACTTCAACTCGCTTGCCGTGTCTTTCGCATCTCGTTCGTGTTGCGAACAGACTGACGCACATCGTCGGAACACAAGAAAAAGTGCGGTCGACGTGCAAGAACCCACAAGTCTTTTTTGTATAAGCACCTGCCTTGTAGGAAATGCTTGAAGAGACTGCCAGTGCGATAGATCAAAGGAGGTATATGTGCTGTAGCCCACACGAAACACAGGTAAATCTGGGTTTAGTGGCGGGCGTAAGCGTTCAACAAAAAAGACCCACTTTGCAGTTGTATTGTTTTCTCCCCCTCTAGCCTCCTTCGAAATGTGCACAAGGCAGCCCCTCGAGTATTTTCACCACCTGAAGCTGAACCTCACACGCACAAAAGGTCGAAAAGCACCAATTCTGAACGCATCCCTTACGTGATCGTCTGATCTCAAACGAACCTCAACCCCCTACCAACGCACGCAATCATCGCAGCTCGCTTACTTTTTGAACGACTGCGCCCACGTGTTCAGCCGCCCGTGCCTCGGCAGGCACATCCGGATAATGGCGCGGAAGGCGTCGGCCACGAGGAGGTCGATCCGGTGCCCGTCGTCGTCGTGCAGCGCGCCGGTGGCCGCGTGCGACCTGCTGAACTTCTTGTCGGCTGCGGAGCACGACAGGCTGCTCGCGAACGAGATGAACGACTTCATGGAGGCCAGGGAAGGCTCGTACGTCAGCTGCCCCCAGTGCACCACCCTCTTCGAACGGGTCGGACAAGGCGGCGGCAGGGGCACCGACGCGTGCAGTTCGGTTTCGGACAGCACGGAAGGGGGGGGTTCGGTGGAGATCGACGGGAAGATGCTCAACCGGAAGCACTACGAGCACTACCAGAGGAACCGGCACCGCTGCCCCGTCTGCACGGTCGAATTCTGCGGGGACTGCGCGACGTCGCCGTACCACATCGGCAACACGTGCGCGGAGTACGGCAAGCTCGCGACGTCGAAGCTGTGCCGATTCTGCGACAGCCCGATGGCCGACACGACCGGCGCCGGGGCGGCCCTGCTGTCGCCCCGCAAGAAGCGCAGCCAAACCTGCGGCTCCGAAGAGTGCGAGCTGCTGGCGCTCGAAGCGTGCACCAGGATCCTTCCCTGCACGCACGCCTGCCCAGGGATAGCAAACGAGCTGATATGCCCGCCTTGCTTGTACCCCAACTGCGGGAGGCCGCCGTCAGCAACACCGATCCACTCGTCGGACACGCGGTGGTGTAGCATTTGCTACACAGAGGAGCTGCGCGCGGCGCCGTCGGTCGTGCTCGCGTGCGGGCACTTCTTCCACCACAAGTGCGTCAACAAGCAGCTGCTGCAAAAGTGGCCCGGCGCCCGCATCTCCTTCGGGTTCATGAACTGCCCCGAGTGCTCGGCCGAGATCGCGCACGCCGCCTTCCGGGACCTGCTCAAGGAGCTCTCGTCCTTCCGCAACGAAGTCCGCAACATCGCCCTTCTCCGCCTCCGACACGAGGGCCTCGACAAAGACCCCGCCGTATCATCCCCAGACGGCGCCTACTTCAGCAACCCTGTGGGGTACGCTGAAGCCATTCTGTCCTACTACCAGTGCTACGTGTGCGAACGGCCGTATTTCGGCGGCGTGAAGCGTTGCGACGCAATACAAGACGAGCCTGGTAAGTTCAACCCGTCTGAGTTGGTGTGCGCGTCTTGCGTGCCGTTTCGGGAGCTGAAGTCCTGCCGGGTGCACGGGTCCGAGTTCATCGAGTACAAGTGCAAGTTTTGCTGCTCGGTGGCGCAGTGGCTGTGCTGGGGCACGACGCACTTCTGCTCGTCGTGCCACCGGATGCAGGAGCGGGGCGATTTCGTGACGAAGAAGAAGTTCTCGGATCTTCCGGCGTGCAGCGGGAAGCGGACGTGCCCGCTTCGCGTCGACCACCCGACGAACGGGTACGAGGAATTCGCCCTCGGCTGCGCGGTGTGTCGGCTGACAGAAGGCACTTGAGCAAGTCGTGGCATGCCAAGTCCTTCGTCGAAGTCTCGCGTGCGCGTCTTGCGTGCCGTTTCGGGAGCTGAAGTCCTGCCGGGTGCACGGGTCCGAGTTCATCGAGTACAAGTGCAAGTTTTGCTGCTCGGTGGCGCGGTGGCTGTGCTGGGGCACGACGCGCTTCTGCTCGTCGTGCCACCGGATGCAGGAACGGAGCGATTTCGTGACGAAGAAGAAGTTCTCGGATCTTCCGGCGTGCAGCGGGAAGCGGACGTGCCCGCTTCGCCACCCGACGAACGGGTACGAGGAATTCGCCCTCGGCTGCGCGGTGTGTCGGCTGACAGAAGGCACTTGAGCAAGTCGTGGCATGCCAGGTCCTTCGTCGAAGTCTCGCGTGCGCGTCGAGCACGAGACGAACGGATAAGGATGTCGCCCTGCGATTTGTCGACTGGCAGAAGACACTTGAACAAGTTGTAGCGTGCCAGATTCTTCGTCGAAATCTCGCCGCACCGTCCAGGAACGTGACGGTCAACCACAGCTTGCAAACCTTGAGTCGGAGGCAGCACAGTGCCACAACCCCGTCCGCTCTGCCCTGCGGCTGACCGTCTCGACGAGCTTGTGCTCAGCGCGAGCGCCAAGCCCCAAGGTGCGCCAAGCCTTGATGCTTTAGTTTCGGTAGCCACTGGACCCGCAGGCCCGTGGCTCTGCAGTACCGCCGAACACGTGAAGCTTGGTTCCCGTGTAGCAGGCTTTCCCTGGTGTACCTAACCCTTTTGACAGTCAAAAAAAAAAGGAACCCAGCTTGCAATTGCAGCCCTCCCAAAGCTTGCGAGTCGTTCCCCATGCGTTGGAGTAGTCCGTGACTGTGATAGAGCGAAAGGGGCTCCGAACAGCCACCTTCCGAACACCAACCATTATCGCTCCGGGCATGCGCAAATATGCATGGGTCATTGACAGGAACCGCTGAATTGGGCATGAGTCTCTGACAGGACCTTCTAAATTGTGCGTAGGTCATTGTCAGGACACTGCTGAATCATGCATGGGTCATTTACAGGGCATGCTAATTGCGCTTGCGTCGTTGGCAAGACCTGCTAAATTGTGCAAAAGTCATTGCCAGAACCGTGGGTAAATCGTGCGGAGCCAGTTTTTTACAGAGCCGTGCTAAAATTGTGTACGGTCCCTGAGCCCCTTGGTGCATGCGCGATTGCCAGGTGGCTTGCCTTGTGCCCTCGTAAAGCGGCGAGGCCGAATACGCTTATGCTCTCATGAAGCTGCAGATTTGCTTTCCGCTCCGATAATGCAGACAGGTTGTACTACCTGACTGCTGCTCTTTGGGATATTGCTCATGTTCTAACGCCATCTGACATTTGCTTCATTTTCGCGTACTGCTCCGTGAACGGCTGACTTTGCTCGATGATCTCTTGATGATTTGGTAAGTGCTCTGAAGGCAGCCAGGCTGGACTATCTGCCTTTTGCTTTATACTCTCACATTGCCGTACTAGCATCGACACTTGCTTCCTGTGTTGTCTCATAACGCTGCCAGGTAGGCGATTTGTGTGTAGGATACGATACGCTGAAGCCATCCTGCCCTATTACCAGTGCTACTGCCTACTTTGGCAGCGTTTGCGCACGCACGAGGCTGCAGATTGTGCATCCGTCTTTTGCACTTGGAAGACGCCTTTCCTTTTGGTCTGTTTCACAACGATCCGTTCCACTTTCCTTCGACGATCGCATACGGATTGCACACGGATCGCACACGACCCGAGGACTGGTGTCGTTGAGTACTTCCTGCAGTGAACCCGCGTCCCAGGTGACACAAACGGAAGACGCCCGCACAGCAGGGAGTGAGACGAACCAGCAAGATACAAGACCAGACAACCAAGAGAAGGAGGGGGACGTGACCCTGAGACCCGGGCTAAGTAGTCCGGAACTAGTGCGATGGGCCTGGGCCCACGCACTCAAAGTTCGACTTATCTGCAACGAACCCGCGCAAGCCGAAGGACAACCATCCCCCACCTTGTGTATTCGCCCGGAAAAGGTCGCGCAGAAACGTACTTGTCACAGGGCTGATGAAGTGGAGGCGAGCTTTTGGCACCTCGCAAAGAAGTCATCGTCCGCCCGAAATCCCTGTCGTTGAAAATGTTTTCTCACCGACCCTTTTCTTGAAATCGTTATTCTTGACGAAGGTTTTGTCGTACAAGATCGCAGATCCCAGGAAACGCACCTGATATGCGAAGGCGAAGATGAAGCAGCAGACGGAGTCAGCGTGCGCAGGAGAGATGGATGTACTACCGTAATTGGAACAATGTTGAACTGGACTAAAGCTGGAACGGGAAAATGACAGACCGGGTAAAACCTGGGACACACGGGGGGGGGGGGGGTGCCCCAGGTAGTCACCTGCGTGACTGCACCAGGGACGGTCCTGCAGCTTCCTACGGCAGCGGCACCTGGGGGTCAAGCTCGACCCTAGCCGCGCCTTGGGGTGCTCAATCCTGCAAACGTACGCAACGTCGCAAACCCCGAAAAAAAAAAAAAATGCCGAACCGGGTAAAACCTGGGACACCCAGCCCCTGTCCCGGGGTTTACCCGGTTCAACATTAATCCAATTGCGGTATAGCCACAGGACAGTCCCTGGAGGGGGAGAGGAAGCGTTTAAGGGGGATCGTCTGACCCATGCCTCCAGGCAACAAGAGGCGGAAGGTTGACGTGCCCGAAGTGCCAGAGGGCGTGGGAGGTGACCGGTTTGGAGACCCAGTGAGGGTCCCGCAGCGTTTGTTGTCGAGACTACTGTATGCGAACCCGGTGTGCCTTCTGTGCTCGAGGAAAGGTGGGGAAGACCCGTCACCTCGGGTGGAGGGTGGAGATGGGGCGCACCACAATTTGATGACGATCAGCTGGTTGACCTGCATCGACAACCGCGGGTTGTTCTTCGCGTCGATGCATGAAGGGAGGTCGACGGCCTCGTTCCTTTTTGGACAGCCGGAGGCGGCGGATCCTTACGTGAACAAGCGCTTCACGCTGAGCGTCCCGGTGGCTGGAGCCGAAGCCCTGCTCCGCCGAATCGGGTCGGAACGGGGCGACGCCGTCGACAAGGTGCCGGCCCTCGGCCTCCGCCTGTGCCCGCCGGGCTGGGGCGCCGCGGCGCTGCTCGCAGCAGGCGATGCGAAGCGGAACAGACCGCCGCTGGCGCGGGCGGCCTGCCCAGGCAAAGCGCCTGCTGCGGCTTCCGGCGCGGCCGTGGGGGCCGCAGCGTGGACGGCGGGCGGCGGCGGCACTGCGGTAATCTCGGCGAAAGAGCCCGGGAACGTCTCCCCCACGACTTCCCCGGGGGAGGGGTTGTCGCGGAGCGGCAACGATCCGAGCACAGCGGGCTCGAAAAAGTCTGAATGCTCACCCGTGATGGGGGTTTCGGCCGTGGGGGTCGCAGGGCATACGACGGGCGGTGACGGCGCTGCGACAACCTTGCCGAAAGAGCCCGGGAACGCCTCCCCAACGACACACCCGGGGGAGGGGTTGTTGCGGAGCAACAACGATCCGAGCGCAGCGGGTTCGAAAAAGCCTGAAAGCTCACCCATGGCGGCAGGCTTGCCGGCGGGGTTTTTGGCCGTGGGGGTCACAGCGCAGACGGCGGGCGCCGACCGCGCTGCGGCAACCTCGACGAAAGAGCCCGGGATCGTCTCCCCCACGACACCCTCGGGGGACGGGTTGTTGCGGAGCAACAACGATCCGAGCGCAGCGGGCTCGAAAAAACCTGAAAGCTCACCCGTGGCGGCAGGCTCGCCGGCGGGGTTTGCAGACGGCACCTCTTTTGCGGCAACCGGTGCGCAGTCCCCCGCGGAGGCGCCCCTTGCGGGTTCTCCTCGATGCGCGGGCGAAGTTCCGGCGGTGGACCATCCGCTGGTCGTGGCCCACCTGTCCTGCTCGGTGGTCGCGGGGGCGCGGCAGGCCGGGCACCACCTGCTCACCTGCCAAATCCTCGACGGGTACGTCCGGCGCAAGTACTGGTCCGGAGACACGCTGAAACCGACGGAGCCGGACCTCCCGCCTTTCCTCACGTTCTTCGGCTCCGGGCAATTCGGCCACGCGGTGCCCGCCGAATTCAAATCAAGCGCACCGTAGCAGTGCGTGTAAGTCGAGCTTTGTGTGGGGCACGCTGGCTGTGCCTTTATGTACTACGCAAACAGTCTTGCGGGTTGCCCTTCGATGGAATTGGGTCCTACAACGACGTAGGCAGCGTGTTCTAGTGGTTGATCAGCATGCCTTACCCGAAGGTGAAACAGGGTATAAACAGATCTCTGGGGCACGTCCGTCTCCTTTCTTTCGGTCGCCTAGGTCATCCGTGCCGAAAAGGACCCATATCTGCTCACCTGCGCGGTCCCCCGCGGAGGCGCCCCTCGCGGGTTCTCCTCGATGCGCGGGCGAGGTTCCGGCGGTGGACCATCCGCTGGTCGTGGCCCACCTGTCTTGCTCGGTGGTTGCGGGGGCGCGGCAGGCCAGGCACCACCTGCTCACCTGCCGAATCCTCGACGTCTCTCTCTCTCTTTCGACGGGTACGTCCGGCGCAAGTACTGGTCCGGAGACACGCTGAAACCGACGGAGCCGGACCTCCCGCCTCACGTTCTTCGGCTCCGGGCAATTCGGCCACGCGGTGCCCTCCGAATTCAAGTCATGCGCACCGTAGCAGTGCGCGCAAGTCGAGCTTCGAGTGGGACACGCTGCCCCGTGACTTTTTGCCAAATCCTCGACGGGTTCGTCCGGCGCAAGTACTGGTCCGGCGACACGCTGAAACCGACGGAGCCGGACCTCCCGCCTTTCCTCACGTTCTTCGGCTCCGGGCAGTTCGGCCACGCGGTGCCCGCCGAATTCAAATCAAGCGCACCGTAGCAGTGCGTTTAAGTCGAGCTTTGTGTGGGGCACGCTGGCTGTGCCTTTATGTACTACGCAAACAGTTGCCCTTCGATGGAATTGGGTCCTACAACGACGTAGGCAGCGTGTTCTGGTGGTTGATCAGCATGCCTTACCCGAAGGTGAAACAGGGTATAAACAGATCTCTGGATCACGTCCGTCTCCTTCTTTCGGTCGCTTGGATCATCCGTGCCGTAGTGGTGCGAAAAGGACCCATATCTGCTCACCTGCGCGGTCCCCCGCGGAGGCGCCCCTCGCGGGTTCTCCTCGATGCGCGGGCGAGGTTCCGGCGGTGGACCATCCGCTGGTCGTGGCTCACCTGTCTTGCTCGGTGGTCGAGGGGGCGCGGCAGGCCAGGCACCACCTGCTCACCTGCCAAATCCTCGACGTGTCTCTCTCTCTTTCGACGGGTACGTCCGGCGCAAGTACTGGTCCGGAGACACGCTGAAACCGACGGAGCCGGGCCTCCCGCCTTTCCTCACGTTCTTCGGCTCCGGGCAATTTGGCCACGCGGTGCCCGCCGAATTCAAGTCATGCGCACCGTAGCAGTGCGTGCAAGTCGAGCTTCGAGTGGGACACGCAGCCCCGCGACTTGCCAAGTCCTCGACGAGCTCTCCCCGATGCACGGGCGAGGTTCCGCCACCGCTGGTCGGGGCCCAGTCCTGCTCGGTGGTCGCGGGGCGCGGCAGGCCGGGCACCACCTGCTCACCTGCCTCGACCGGTTCGTCCGGCGAGTACTGGTCGGGAGACACGCTGAACCCCACGGAACCGGATCTCCCGCCTTTCCTCACGTTCTTCGGCTCCGGGCAATTCGGCCACGCGGTGCCTGACGAATTCAAGTAGCAGCGCGTGTAAGTCGAACTTTGAGTGGGACGCGCTGCCCCGTGACTTTTTGCCAAATCCTCGACGGGTTCGTCCGGCGCAAGTACTGCTGAAACCTACGGAGCCGGACCTCCCGCCTTTTCTCACGTTCTTCGGCTTGCCCGCCGAATTCAAGTCATGCGCACCGTAGCAGTGCGCGCAAGTCGAGCTTAGAGTGGGACACGCTGCCCCGTGACTTTTTGCAAAGTCTTCGACGGGTTCGTCCGGCGCAAATACCGGTCCGGAGACACACTGAAACCCACGGAGCCGGATCTCCCGCCTTCTCCGGGCAGTTCGGCCACGCGGTGCCCGCCGAAATTCAAGTCATGCGCACGTAGCGGTGCGTGTAAGTCCAGTTTTGAGTGGCCTGTGACCTTAGGTACTCTGGCGGGTTGCCCTTCGTTGTATTGTGCAGGCTACAACGACGCAGGCAGCGTATTTTGGTGGTTGATCAGCATGCCTTACCCGAAAATGAACAGATATCTGGCGCGTCCGTCTCCCTTCTTTCGGTCGCCTGATCATCCGTGCCGTAGTGGTGCAAAAACGACACATGCCTGCGCACGCTGAAACCCACGAGCCGTATCTCCCGCCTTCCTCGGCTCCGGGCAGTTCGGCCACGGTGCCTGCCGAATTCAAATTATGCTTGCCGTAGCAGTGCGAGTTTTGAGCTAGACACGCAGCCCCTGATTTTAGTACTAACAATCGCGCGGATTGCCGTTCGTCAACGTATCGCGCAGGCTAAACAGAGAGAGCCAGATAGTGTTCCGGTGGTTGATCACATTCCTAACCAGAGAATGAAACAGGGCAAATGGTCTCTCTGTCGTCTGTCTCTTTCTTTCGGTCGCCTGGTCATCCATGCCGTCGTGGTGCGAAAGCGATAAATGCCGGTCCCCCAAGCCTCATACTACTCCAGGCACCGATCGGTCGTCTTTCACCAGCAACATATCCTCAGCTAAAGAGGGTACGAGTCGCAAGGTCCGATACGTGGCGATTTGAAGAAATCAGACAGACCAGGACACCGATGTGAGGGTCCCTGCTTGGTGCGTCCACCAGAAATGTCTTCGGATGAGAACGAATGGTAGCCGTGTTCGTCTGATGTCCTGCCCACCCCATTTCCTATCTCCTGGAGCTGCAACGATTCGCTTCGGTGAGTCAGTCTAGCCCTACAGGTTGTCCCTTAGGGTCTCAAAGTGGAAAACTGGCTCGTAGGGGTCTACGAGTCCCTTGAAAGACTAGTGTTTTGCTTTTCCGGAGAAATGCTTTCGGGAAATCGTGTTGATATCGGTTTGGCTGGACAGCTTCCGTGAGAATTCCAAACGAACTCTCCCAGTGTGTGTGTGTGTGTGTGTGTGTGTGTGTGTGTGTGTGTGTGTGTGTGTGTGTGTGTGTGTGTGTGTGTGTGTGTGTGTGTGTGTGTTACGGACCCGTTTTAACGTGGTGCCTCCCTTCACGAAAGTACGACCACGCTCAGATTAAGCTAGGTGACGGCCGATGCACCCCCGGGCTGGGAGTGGGGGCCTCCATTCGCTCTCCTGTTTGCGTGATGCTTTGTGCAGCAGCTGGCTAATGCTTCGTTTTCAGCCACACAATCGCCGCAACGTCCTAGTCTGTGAGCTGTGCAGAAGTGCATCCGGGGCCTTAGACCATCCGATCCGTGATGATGCTGCTTGAGGCGACAGCAGGTCTCCGCCGGTAGACGCTTTTTTACGCACTCACTGCATCGCGGCTTTTTGTGGAGCGAGCAAACCACTCCAGGGCGGGAAGTGTTAGCAGCGCCTTCTGGGGCCTCGCACGGGGGGGCACCTTTGCGCGGGTCAGTGCTTGAACCCCTTTCGGCCTCTTCCGTTCTGCCTTTCCAGTCGGGTTTTCCCTGTGTCCATCCTGCCGGGTAAGCCTCCTCTGGCAAGAAGGTTGCGGCCCACTTCAGGTGTGGCGGGTAAGGGCTGCTCTCATGTTCGTCCGCGATTCCCGCCTGCGCGTGTTCGCGTATCCTCACGATGATGCCTTCTGTCGCCTCTGACAGCTGCGCTCGTCGGGAGACGCCCCGTACAACCGTCCCTCCCAGGGATGTCAGCACGGTGGAGGAGTACTCATGGCCATAGAACCACGGCTGCCCCGTCACCTTCTTGTACGCCTTCCCCATCTCAACGAGGCTAAGCGCTTTGCCCAAGGCGGACCGGCGAAAGTCGGTTAGCATCTTCTCTTGCCTTCGAGGAGTCGGCCGCTGGCGCTGCACCAAGTCCATGGCGGCGTTACTCAGGGCATCAGCGTCCGTGTTCCTCTCGCGCTTGACGTGCTCGATGCGCACTGTCATCCGTCGCTGCAGGGAAGAAACCATTCTGGCAGCGCGTGTCTGGTATGGCTTGAGCTCCTCGGAACATGCCAGGCATCGCAAAAGCTGCCCCACTACCAGTGCCGAGTCCCCCCGCACCGTACACTGCGTGCCGTCCGCATCGTTCGCTTCGTTCAGCAGATGCAGGCCCGCTAGCACCGCTTCATACTCTGCCACGTTATTGCTGCGCACGGTGGGCAGCGGCAGGATTACCTCCGACACCTTGACGCCGTCTCGGTACATCACCGCCCCTGCGCCAGCAACGGCGAAGGCGGTTCCGTTCGCTCTCGCCCCACCATCGAAGCACACAAGCAACCTGCTGTCGCCCATTTCCCCATCCGCTAGCGTTGTGCGAGCTGCTGTCACCTTGCCTGTCTGTGCTTGAGGTACTGCTGTATAGTACCTGCTTTTGAGGTCAGGGAGCCGCTGTCCGGTGTGCATTTCGAACTCTACAGCTAACTCGATGAAGCTGATGCCCAGCTCGTCGTGTCCCGGGGGTGCCCATTTCACCTGCCGCAGCCAGTCGGTGAACGCCATCCACATTTCCCGTCCGTATTTCCATTTCGTTGTCACGGCGGATGGCGCAATGAAAGGGACTGCGAGTCGGCAGGGTTCAGTTGGTCTCCAGCCTCGCGGGTAGCTCTCTGTCCTGTGATGCCGGGCTGACCTGTCGAGCAGGCCGTCGGCACCCTGGCGTTCCCTCAGCACTTCGACAAAGAACAGTTGCAGTCGCTTCACTACATGCCGCCTTTTCTCCTTTTCTGCCGGCAGCACGGAGGTGCTTTCGTCTACCTGAGGGGCTGGGGCTATCCCGCACAAGCGCAGACACGGGGGCCAGTTTACCTGCATGGTCCTTATGTCTTCGTACTTCGCGCGCAAGTGCTCCCAAGCGGGGCAGCTCCAGAAAAGGTGATCCACCGTTTCTCGTTCCTCCGTATTGCAGTATAGACAGCTTTCTTCACCGGCCCCTGTTCGTCCAGCCGCCGGCGTGGCTCCCACAATCACTGATTTCAGCATGCCGGCTTGATACGCGGTGAGTGGGGAATCGTGCATCTCCAGCAGGTGCCGGGTTGTCTGGTAATCCACCCCGTCCCGCACTCCCCCGAAGTCTCCTCCCCGCCTTGCCGCGAGCTGAGCCATTTCGCGTAGTCTCAAAGCGTATCGCAGGTCGTGCTGTAGAAGCTTCGTGTTGTCCTGTGCCGCTGCATCATGCACTACCTCGTCTCCGGCTTCGTTCGTGTAGGCGATGCTGGTTGGTGCCACCCATCGCCACCCGAGTCCGTCTAGCGCTTCTTTGATGTGTGTGTGTGTGTGTGTGTGTGTGTGTGTGTGTGTGTGTGTGTGTGTGTGTGTGTGTGTGTGTGTGTGTGTGTGTGTGTGTGTGTGTATGTGTGTGTGCTACGCACCTTTGCTGATGCTCTTATGCTCTTTCAAGGGACGGGGGGGGGGTGTGGCCTGAGGGGAGTGGTAAGGCGACAGCGGACGAAGGGCGAAGCTTTTTGCTCTCTTCTCCCCGCCGGGAGGCCGGGACGACGGCAGAAGCAAAAATCGCGGCACAGGAAGAAAGCCAGCAATGTCTTCCGCCGTCCTCAAGAAAGGCGAGGACGCCTCCGAGTCTCTTCGAAGGGAAAACCTCGAGCTGAGGCGGCAGGTGGCGAAGCTGACCCAAGACAACAAGCTGCTCAAGGCGCAGCTGAACTCTGTCAGCGTCATGATCGACAAAGCAAAGCAGGCCGGCTTCCTGGTTGGCTCGTACTACGATGTGAAGGCCGGGCTCGAGATGACGAAAGCGGTACGCCATATCCTTTGTTTTTTTGTATAAGCACCTGCATTGTAGGAAATACTTGAGAAGGCTGCCAGCTGCGAAGATCAAAGGAGGCAAAGTGTTCTGTAGCCCACACGAGGCACAGGTGCCTGGCTTCAGTGGCGTTCAACAACAGCGCCACCTTGGAAGGAAGCTGCCAGACAAAGAACCCATGGAATCCCAAGAGCTGTAACTACCGAACACGTGTGGAACGGCTATGCGAGGTAGATCATACGGGTCTACCCCTACGCGAAACACAACAAAGAAAATAGTCCTGAGTGAAAAAAAACAATACACGGTGGTGTAAGCGAAGAACAAAAGAGATAAATTGGAACACGGAGGCTGCCGTTGTTTGTACGCGGGGGGAGTTAGCCTGTTGTTGAACACGATTGTCAGGCTAATCTCCTCCCCCAAACACGCTGCCAACGTTCTCTTTTCTTTCAAGTTTCCAATTGAAAGTGAACGCACACTCTGAAAAACAGATCAGCAGGCAAGAGCCGTCGCCGGGGACGCATGGCGAGAGCGACACCTCCGCAGTGGACACGAACCGAACGGACGCCGTGGCGGGAGACCTGGCGTCGGCGGAGAAGCGGCGGTTCCAGCTCCGGTGGGAGTTCGAAGACCACCGGGGGTCGGTTATGCACGCACACAAGCACACGTACTGCCCCTATCGCAGATACGATGCGCAGACACATTTAGATACGCACGCTAGTATACGATACCTTAGAGGAATATTTACGACAATGGTCACTCTAAAACCCGGGAGCTCCAAGCGAACGTACACTCTGAAAAACAGATCAGCATGCAAGAGCCGTCGCCGGGGACGCATGGCGAGAGCGATACCTCCGCAGTGGACACGAACCGAACGGATGCTGTGGCGGGGGACCTGGCGTCGGCGGAGAAGCGGCGGTTCCAGCTCCGGTGGGAGTTCGAAGACCACGAGGGGTCGGTGTTCTCGGCGCGGTTCGACCCGGGCGGCACGCTGGTGGCCAGCGGCAGCTTCGACAAGACGGTCCGCGTGTTCAACGTGTACAAGCCCGAGGAGAAGGTCAAGATGACCGGGCACAGCATGATGGTCTCCTCCATAAGCTGGGCGCCCGACACGTCGGCCCTGGCATCCGCCTCCTTCGACTCGACCTGCCGGCTGTGGGACGTCTCGGTCGGCTGCTGCACCGCCGAGTTCTCGTCGCAAGAAAACGCGTTTTTGCTCGCCACTGCGTGGCACGCGACCGACACCAGCGTCTTCCTCGCGTCGAGCTCGAACGCCAGCGTCTACTGGTACGACAAGCGGAGCGCGCCGAAGGCCGCGCAGGAGGTGCAGCACTCGTGCATGGTCAACTCGATCCAGGCTCTGCGCGGCGGGCAGGTTGTGCTGGGCGACAAATTCGGGTGCATCACGACATGGGACCCCCGCATGCTCAGCCAGCACGTGGCCCGCACGGACTCCCCAGACCTGCCCGAGACGCCGCGGAGAGAAGTCTCCAGCTCGAGCTTGGCAGGCCCCGCCACACCATCCAACACGATCGTTCAAAGAGGTCTGTGCCGCTCGCCCTCATCCTCCATTTTCTTCGAGGAAGAGTTGATGAATAGCATCAATCATGCATGGGAGGCAGTGCTCTGCCTAAACATTAAACTAAGATTTCCCTCCCGAGACGAAGGTTGTAGGGGCCTCCTCCCCATGACGGATTCGCCTGTGCTCTGGTAGCCCGGGTGGTCCTGACTACGCACAGCCGCCTGAAACCAAACCAGACTCACACTGCTGTCCTGTCTGCAGACACTCAGGTTCCGCGCTGATGATGGTCCGCCTTATGTGTCCGTGGCTTAAAGGACCGAAACACGGCGCAGACGGGACCAGTGCGGTGTTGAGCACATACCCATTCCAAGCACGTTCTTGCAATCCCCCCGAGACGAAGAAACGAGGTGCACACAACACCGCGGTGGAGAGCTATAAAGAGAACTAGTCCCTGAGGTTTCATACCGTACCTGCGGATTATTACACTCCCTGCGACCCTTTTCCCTTTTGGAAGAAGACTTGATGCTGGCATCAAACATGCATGAGAGGCAGCGTCCTGCCTAAACAGTAAGCTAAGCTTTTCCCTTTTGGAAGAAGACTTGATGCTGGCATCAAACATGCATGAGAGGCAGCGTCCTGCCTGAACAGTAAACTAAGCTTTTCCCCCCCAGATCCGTCGTCGGGGTTTCAAACCGACGAAAGAAGGAAGCGAGGTCAGAAGGGAACACGACTGCACGTGCGAATGCGTGCGGAAGTGTTGAGTTGCCACAGTGCCAGTCGGATTGGCACTAGGCTTCACGTGCGTTTCGTGCGAAACCCCCCTCCAACCCGTAGACAATTCTGCTTGTCTAGGTTAGGAAGAGCCGACATCGAAGGATCAAAAAGCAACGTCGCTATGAACGCTTGGCTGCCACAAGCCAGTTATCCCTGTGGTAATTTTTCTGTCACCTCCGGCTTCATCCCTTGAACATGAAGCGAGACCAAAGGATCGTTAGGCCATGCTTTCACACCGCGCAACAGTGGGCAACTAGAGTTTCACGTTCACTGCTATATTGGCGAACCCCCCTGAGTGGCCGCACGTATGCTGGTGAAAAGGCTAGCCAAAGTTGTACTTCATCCGAGCTGAACAACCCAAAGCCTTCTTTGTGTCGTTGTTGCGGTCGAACCACCCCAACGACCAAACGCCAAACGTTTAAACGTTGGTGAATTTCCCTTATATCCCACCACTTCAAATTTTGTTCCCTTATATCCCAATGGGACAACAAATTTTGTTCCCTTATATCCCAATGGGATTACCTTGGGCAAGGCAATCCCATTGGGATATAAGGGAACAAAATTTGTTGGTTGGGATATAAGGGAACAAAATTTGTTGTCCCATTGGGATATAAGGGAACAAAATTTGTGGTCATGACGATTTTTGGGGGACCCCTTTAAAAAATTTTCCCGGGGGTCAAAGTGATCATTCGGGGACGTTTGGTGCCGTTGAAACAAAAAAATTCCAATTCTGAGGCTGCGTTTACCTCCGAAATGAGGTTTCAATTTCTCAAATTTTACTGCCACTTCGGCCCTTGTGGTCATGCGGCCAGAGGAAGAGGAAGCAACCGTCGTAACAAGATTGGCAGCAGGACCAGCACCAGCAATTTCAAT
Organism: Diplonema papillatum; assembly: GCA_030068145.1. Lineage (NCBI taxonomy): Eukaryota > Euglenozoa > Diplonemea > Diplonemida > Diplonemidae > Diplonema > Diplonema papillatum. The sequence goes on along the minus strand of JAPJBO010000509.1, from coordinate 17,769 downwards.
CCTGGAAGCAGTCAGCACATGTTTAGCACTGCCCTACTTCGCATCCGGTTGCGCTGCAGCTTCTTGCATGTTGCGTGTTTTACGTTACGGATAAATTGGCCGATTTTTTCCATCTGCATGAGCCCCGCGTGCTCGTGCACCCGTATCCTTTTTTACACTCTGCTCAACGACGCCTTTTCTTTTCGGGAGGGCAAAGAGGGAAGGGAGGGGTAATATTGCATCGTCCTGCGTAAAGTCATCTGCACCATGATCGACGGAATTCGCTCTCTAAGTACGGAGTCAAGTCTCGTCTGTATACGCGATGCGGTTTACCGAAGCCATCGAGCGCCACGGCCAGGGATGGATACGTTTACTCGCTGATCGATGCTACGGCAGTTCCGCAAACCCACTATGCAGCCTGAGTTCAGCCCCGCGCATCTACGCTCACAAGGCAACCCATGATCACTTCGGTGTGAGGGATCAGTCCTGACCGAGCCTAATGCCTGCCGGGCGCCTGCTCCGTTGCGGTGTTTGCTTTTCTGACCAATGCGTTCCACGTCTGAAGGGTCCTTGCGTTAAGTTCGCGCCTTCTGTGGGTATACAGACTTGATCACGACTTTTGGAAACGAAGCTTACTCTTGAGATCCGGTGTGGAGGGCCATTGTTACCTGACAAAACCCACTCATGCAGCCTGAGTTCAGCCCCGCGCATCTACGCTCACAAGGCAACCCGTGATCACTTCGGTGTGAGGGATCAGTCCTGACCGAGCCTATTGCCTGCCGGGCGCCTGCTCCGTTGCGGTGTTTTGAAAACTTGGTAACTTTGTGCTCAGCGGTCCTACGAATCATGTTCCACGTCCTGTGATTCGTACTTTCAAACTTAATCCATGAATCATGTCCTACCTCCTGTGATTCGTGTGGACTTTTAACAACCTTGTACCTTCCTACAGCAGGACAGGTTCTGCATCTGTTCATTGGGTAACTAATTTTGTTCCCGTTCTTCCCATTGAAAGAAACCAAGGACCTAGAAGACCCACCCTTCCTGTTGATCTTGCAGCACCAACCGCCAGGGCTTGGTCTGGTCAGGCAGTCCAGGCTGGTCGGACTCTGGGTCAGCCGGACTAGACTGGTCAGGCTCCAGCCTCCAGCCTGCCAAGCTTGTCGGACTGTCTGGTCTGTCCAGGCTGTCCGGGCTGTCTGGTCAGTCCGGGCTGGTCGGACTGACTGGTGGTCAGGCTGTCCAGGCTGTCTGGTTTGTCCAGGCTGGTCGGACTGTCTGGTCAGTCCAGGCTGTCTGGTCAGTCCGGGCTGGTTGGACTGACCGGTCTGGTCAGGCTGTCCAGGCTGTCCAGGCTGTCCAGGCTGTCCAGGCTGTCCAGGCTGTCCAGGCTGTCCAGGCTGTCCAGGCTGTCCAGGCTGTCCAGGCTGTCTGGTCTGTCCAGGCTGGTCGGACTGACTGGTGGCCAGGTTCTGTGGTCAACAAATTTTGTTCCCTTATATCCCAATGGGACAACAAATTTTGTTCCCTTATATCCCAACCAACAAATTTTGTTCCCTTATATCCCAATGGGATTGCCTTGCCCAAGGTAATCCCATTGGGATATAAGGGAACAAAATTTCAAGTGTTGGGATATAAGGGAATTACACCTTAAACATTTCCACAGGCGCAAAGCTGCCGGGAACGGCCTCCAGCTTCCAAGCGACAACGGCGAAAGCGCAAGTCTCGCACGTCTGCACCCCATCGACCGGCCCAGAAGACGAGCAGGATCGCTTTCTTGCCGTCAACGCCTACGACAATATCCTTCGTATGCCACCGGTTGCCTCGAGTTGTCTGCCTTATGCTAGTTGCCTCGTCTTATGCCGGGTTCCTTGTGTTTATTTCATGCTTGATCATTCAATTCACGACGAACGCCTGCTTTGGGCACGCTGGTTTGTTCACAGTAACATCGGGCAACTAGAGTTTTCGTTGACCGCACGACCCTGTGCCCGAATCCTGGACGTGTTTTCAGATCGCGAATTGGCAAATGATCATGATCAGAAGGTCCTACTTGGGCGGCCCAGTTTCCTCACACATTGCATGTGGCTAAAAACGCCAACCTCCGCGCAGGTATCTACGACAGGAACTCGCTTACAGGTGACCAAGGTGTCGACACGAGCGAACCTAAGTTGGTATGCCGTTTTCTCCACGCCGATCTGTCAGGACGATGGACACGCAGGGCCGATGCCTTTTCAGAGTTAAAGGCTTGAAATTCCGGGGTTTTGGGTCTCCGTGTGACCGTTGATGAATGGGGTCACTTAGAGCAAGCAAGGGTTATATGGTCACGGGTTGTATATTTGGTGCACGTTTCGTTATGGCCATGTCCGGGACTGTTTTCGTCGGAATAAGCACCAGTCGCGAAGTGCGACCCTTCCGCGCCTTCTAGTCAACTCCTCTCTTCTATAGCTGGAGCTTTTACCGTCTACCGTCGCACAGCAACAAACCGCAATAAACACAGGCGTGCAAACTCATGGCGCAAGAGTACCGAAATCAGGGGTTCCCCATCCAAAGCAGCTTCTGGGTGGGCGAGACCGCGTACGGCAAAGTCAAGCCCATCGAGGAGCGGACTTGGCCCGACAGCATGCTCCTGGCCACAGGGAGCTGCGCGGCGACGAAGACAGAGGAAAACATGACTTGTCCGGTGTGTTCCTTTCTTCCACAGCCCCGCCCACCCAGCGTCATTCGGTGGTTCCGGAGAAAAAGAACTAGTATTCGAAGAAAGGGTAAGACACAGGGCCACAAGATGCACCTTTCGGCTTCAGAGAAGTCTGTCCCAGACCTCATACACTGTCTGGTGCTGTTTGTGCTGAAGCTCCCCGCCCACCCGGCGTCATTCGGCTGTTCCGGAGAAAAAGAACTAGTATTCGAAGAAAGGGTAAGACACAGGCCACAAGAAGCACCTTTCGGCTTCAGAGAAGTCGGTCCCAGACCTCATACACTGTCTGGAGCTGTTTGTGCTGAAGCTGGTTCCACAGCCCCGCCCACCCGGCGTCATTCGGTGGTTCCGGAGAAAAAGAACTAGTATTCGAAGAAAGGGTAAGACACAGGGTCACAAGATACACCTTTCAGCTTCAGAGAAGTCGGTCCCGGACCTCATACACTGTCTGGAGCTGTTTGTGCTGAAGCTAGAGCTGTCGTAATGCGGCGAAGTTGAAGCTTCGGCTCAACCCGCCGCTGCTGGGTGGGGCCGAATCGGTCTGATTCCAGCCTATTGATTATAGCCAGCCGCTGGCCGGACTTCGTTGTGTAGTCAGGATCCAGTCTGCTTGTAGAAGCGGCTGGCTTGTCGGATTTCCGAATTCGTGTGGCTATGGTCGAACGCGACGTCCGACTTTGTGCGCTGGGGTCTCGGAATTTGGTCTGGCAGTTTGTCTGGCCTCCGCCCGTATCTACCACTACGAAGTTTCCCATCAAAACCGCGTAGTTGTCCAACCTCGGAAACACGTTTTTAGACGTCCCACCTAGGCTGTATGCAACAGACAAGAAGAAGGGGACCCGCAGCATAGCGCGGCTTGCGATTTCGCTTGCCTGCCTGCAGGACACCTGGGGGGTTGTGCCTACGGTGCCGTCACTGACCGCGCCAGAGCCGCGCGGATGAACCGAGAGTTCGAGTGAGATGCTCATCAGATCCTCCAACGGGTGTCGGCTAATTTTGAAGCAGGACGGTGGCCCGTCCCCCACGCCTCGCCGTTGAACTCGTGCCGAGCCGTCGTCAGCTGCGTCTCGAGAACTTCCATCGTCTCCGTACCACCACGGAAGATTGGCCTCATCTCGTACCCCGTGAGGCACGGCGGGGCTCCCACCGTTCTCAACGACCCTATCTTCTCCAATTTCCTTCCCGGCAGAGGCGGTTCGTCGCCGTTCCGCTCCAGCGCGTCCCCGACGGTCTTCAAAAGCCTTGCGAGTACCCTCGCACGCATGCTCAACGGTGTCCCGTCCGTCGTTGCTACGACACTGCCTGGAAGGTCCAATCCGGTGTATACCTCAAAGTCGATGGCGAGCTCTGCCGTCGACACGTCACCCGCCACCGACCAGCACATCCCATCCAGCCAATACTGCAGCGCCCGGAACCACCTCTCTCCTCCGACCGCCGCGAAGGTCCCCGGTCCAGCGATCGCTTCGAAATTCAGCCGGCGCGGGGGGCAGTCGTCAGGGTGCAATTGTCTCCAGGGGTGGCCGACCGCCCGGTCTCTTCCTTCTCTCTCCAGCCGTCGTCTCTCGTGCATGACCTCCGCCATGAACGTGTGCAGCACTTCGATGTTGACTCGACTTCCCTTCGGCAGTATCCCGTGTTCTTGCAGGCACGGGGGCCAAGTCGAGCGATCCGCGCCAACAATTTCGGCATATTGGTTTTGCCCTCGGATTCGTTCGTACGCCCGGCACTGCCACCAAATGTGGCCCAGAGTTTCTTCCGTCGCCTCGTCACAGCGTCTGCACAGCCCGTCACCTCCCCACAGCTTGGCCGCATGTGACTCCGTCATCACCGACCCAGCCACGACCTCGGCAACGTCCCGTGCAGCCGTCAGCGTTGTCGACGCCTTCAGCCCGTAGGCATTCGTCGCGACGTACTCTACACCTGCCCGTACCCCATCGAAGTCTACCCGCCTCTTCTCAAGCTCCCCTAGTCGCCAGCCGCGAATCAGCTTTCTCAGGGTGTGCCCTCGCTCCCCCTTGCTTTGTCGCACCAGCCTCAGCACATTCCCTGCCTCGTCCTCGGCGTTGTCGAAATCTTCCGTCCATCGTATACCGAGCTTTTTTGCATGCTCGGCCGCAATACCGACCGGTCCCCATGCGCGGATTCTGCTGCCATACGCCCGTCGAACTGTTGCGACGCGGGCCCTCCACGCCGGCCTTTTTCGGCACACTTCTGCGATCATGCCGAGTGACCGATATGGCAGCACTGCGTATGGGTCGAGTAAGTGGGCCTTGTTGAGAATGCCCAACACGGCCTCTTGCGCCCTATGCAGTCTCACCGGGTCCCAGACGCCTCTGAGTAGTGCTGCGGTGAACTTTCCCAGCCCCCGCACCGTCGGGAGCGCGAACTCGGAGCCGTACGTCGCCGCCGGTAGAACCGCCATCGCCGCTAGCCCCGACCTCTGCGCCCTCGAGATCGGTAAGGCACCCAACCGTTCGGCCTCCTCTGCACGCTGGTCGTAGCGCAGGTCCGTTGTTCTGCGTGTCCGCTTCGTGCCGACCAGACATCCTACGATTGTAAGCTCTTCCTTCGTCACGATGTCGGTGCCACCTATCTTCAACTTCGCTTCGTACCCCTTCGGCGTCCCGAAAGCGAACGTCTTCGGTATCCCGATCGACATGCCGGTGTTCGCACAAAACCTGTCGACTTCCACCAAGGCGTCCTGCAAGCATGCTTCTCTGAGACGCGTCAGGAGGGTGAGGTCGTCCGCGAAGGACTCGCTCGTCACCCCCCCCACGTCGTCCACTCTGCGCACCACGATGGACAGCAGCGCGTTGATGAGGATCACGCTCAGGGGGCAGCCCTGCAGTATCCCGTTGGTGGTGTAAAAGATGTCTCCCAGCCCCATGTGCAACTTGTACCGCCTTCGTAGTCGCGCGTAAACATCGCGCAGCGGCCCGAGAATTCTCTCATGGAGGCCAAGATCCCCCACCAGCTTCAGCACGACGTCTCGTGGCACTTTGTCGAAGCACTTGGCAAAGTCTAGGGCCACGCCGTACAGCTCCTTTCCCGTCAAGAGAGCCTCTTCAATCTGCGAGGCGATTTCAAACACCACGTCCACGGTTCCGTGTTTGGGCCTGAACCCGTGCTGGCTATCTGCTATCCAGCCTTCTTGCCACTGGACGACGTCCCTGAGCCTCGTGCTCGCCCACAAGCGATAGACCGCGCTTGTGACGGTGATGGGCCGCAATGCCAGCGGGTCGAGGGTTTCGTCTTTCGGGATCAGCGTGACCGCGGCTTCCAACAACGCGTTCGGCCACGTTCCGGTCGCTTCTATCGCGTTGAACACCTCGCCAGGGCGTTCAGCAACGGCAGTGGCAGCTTCTTTAACTCTGCTGTGCTCCATCCGTCCACGCCCGGGACTCCGGCACGCTGCTTCTTTCCAAGAACGCTCCTCAGATCATCGCCCGTCAAATCTCGGCACACCATCGGTCGACATCGGATGTATTCCGCATACTCCGCCTTGAAGGCTTCATAGCACGGTTCCGGTCTACTCGCGTACATCCGGTTGATGGGCGCCCATTCTTTCTGCAACGTCGCGTCGATCTCCCGTAGATTTGCCGTGTAGCGGCCATCCACTTTCAGCGCCACCAGACCGTCCGCCTTCTTCCTTCTGCACCACGGAAGCAGTTGCGCCCTGTTTGCACAGTGGAAGTTCTGCATCTTGCTCTCCAGCTGAGCTATTCTCCCCTTTCGCGCCTGTGCTGTCAGTGACCGGCTCCTCGCTTCCAGCTTCTGCCTCAAGGTCTGGGCGACGCTCAAGTCCGGCGGGCGTCGCGGCAAATCGCGCACCTTTGGTACTCGTCCGGCCATTGATTCCAGTCCCGATACTACGTTCTCCCACGTCTTCTCCAGCGATCTCGGCATGCACCCGGGTCCTTCCCCACTCAGTGTTTGCAGCCCTCGGATGTAGGCGTCGAGGCCGTTCAATATCTTCCGGAATCTGCTTGAGGCATACGTACCCGCGCCCGTCCCGGTGTCTGTCACGGACGCAAAATGTTCTCTCTTAGGCTTTCTTGTCTCACCCCGTCCTTGATAGGCGGCAACGGGCCCGTCGAGCAACCCCTGTTTCTCCGCCAGCTCGACCAGATACCCCTCGCACGCCTTAGTCGCCGACACCCAGAGCGCTTCCACGTCATCTGGTGCTGCATCTTCGAACCGGTGCTTCACTAACAACTCTTCCGCCCGCGCTGCTGCCCGTCCTTCGTGCGTCACGTCTACCTGGCTCATGGACCTTGGCATGCGGTACCTCTCACATGTGTCTGCAAACGCGGTGATGTCCAGCTCTACCGTCACCATCTTGTGGCTGGGCACCCGCTGCCCTTCCGCGTCTACGACGACGGTGGTTTCGCTCGCTACCAGTGAGTGTATCGCGACGTCGTTCAGCAAGACGTGATCGATGCGTGTGCCTCGCGTCCCCGTCTTCTCGTACGTCTTCGGGGCACCGCCATCGGTGCAGATCTCTGCGGCGTCGTACCATCCCGATCGCAGCATGCACGACATCGCCGCCGACGACGAGGGCTCCGCATTAAAATCGCCGGCCACAATGACCGGTACTCGTCCGAGACTTGCTGCTTCTCGGTGCACCTCCGCAATAATCTTCTCCCTCTCCGGCGCCGCCTTGTCCCCCGAGTTCGCATACAGTGTGAAGACATGCAAAAATTGGTTTCCTCTTCCAAGTCCGACGGCCACGTGCACCCACCTCCGGCTCGGTGACGGCTTCCCGACCACGAAGGCCGGCGCCGGTTTCTTCGCGAAGACTGCAACACCCGCTCCGCCGGCTTCCGCTATCCACGGTGATGCTTTGCCCTGCCGGTCAAGTCGCTCCCGACACGGTTCCCCCCACAGCGACTTCCAGTCTCGCCTGACGCCGTCCTCGAACTCCCTCTGACCCCAGTCGGTCAAAAGCGTCTCCTGTACCGCCAGAATGTCGACAGCGGCACAATCCAAAAAGTGTGCCCTCCCCCCGAGAGATGTCATGTTTATCGTCCCGAACTTCAGCGTCTCCCTTCCTCCTTGTAACACGCCCCCGTCCCGCTTCGGCGGCACCTGCTGCGACCTGGCGTCCGTTCCTTCATGTGCTGCGACCCTCACCGCGTGCTCGACCCGGCTCAACTCCACAGTTTCCACCGTGTCTGCATGTAGCGCCAGCTCCGCCAATGTGGTACCCGGGAGCAGGAGCCGGTCGTAGTGCTCCGGAACGTACGTGACCGCCGTCTGCTGCCCCGTGGCGCCCACGCGAGGTGCGTATCGTCGCAGGATGTGCGGCCTCCTGCTGTCCAGCACCCAGAGTACCGCTCCGGTGACCGTCGCGGCTGCCGTCAACGTCATCTCGTCCCCGTACTCGTACGGCCCCCGCATTGCCTCCACGTAAGCAAACCAGCTGCCGTACCTTTCGGACGGCGCGAAGTGTGCTTCGAATGTCGGGTCTTTTAACATCGCGTCCACAACCCGTGCACGAAGTCTCCTTACCGACCACCCCGGCAGTCCGGCTGCGACCGCTGCGAACTGGCAGGCCCCGTCCCCAGGGACTTCTTGCACACTCGCTCCCATCGCGTCCGCGGCTTCTCTCAACCTTAACCCCAGCGTTTCGTGCGTCTCTCCACCGCCACGCATCCCGTCGTTCCCCAGTCACGAACGCTTCGCCGCTGCTGGTTGGTGTGCCTTCTTCGTCTTCGCTAACGGTGACTTCCCCGGCGTTCCCAGCGGACGCTTCGGTTGCGTCATGTGGACGTCTTGAGACGGTGTAGTAGAGTGTAATCGAGTGTAGTAGAGTGTAGTAGAGTGTAGTCGAGCGTTGTAGAGTGTGATCGAAATTGACACTAGTATTTTGGGTTCGACCACTGGTGGACCCCTGGCTGGCCCATGAGCGACCATGTTGACCACTGTCTGGCCCAAGAAGTGCCAAGCACAAGCATACGAGGGACGGAAACCGCAGGTGTGGGCCTTCACCGTGGTGGAGCCAGGCTAGATTCGGGGTGGCGCCCTGGGAGGGACAGGGACGGGGGTAGTCACGCCTTAGTCCCAGGGCCTCTCCCCACCCATCTGTATGTGTTCTCCTGGTCATCGCTACCGCGCTGACCTTTCCCTCAAAGCCCGCTGCCCACTGCCCTACAAGAGACATGCTTTGCACTCTCTGAATGCCCATTGACTGTGCTCCGCTTCAGCCGACTGCTTTGGAAGAGGTACTGTGCTCCGTTTGGTGCCGACTGCCCTGCCAGAGACGTGCTTGCAGACAGAGGTCGGCCGCCGCTACTTTGGTTTTCTCTCGCGTCTTCCCAGCTCCGCCACCTTCCCAGAGGCTTGGGGAGAGCCACGTGCTCCGGCTGTAAGGGACGAGACCGAGGTGCGACGCTGGCCCCGGTCGCAATCTGTATGTGCCGGCCCGGCCCGATTAGGCCTTTGGAGTACCGCGTGAATGGCGCGATTGGGCCCACGCGCATGCAGCCTGTCTGCTCGCAGTCACGCCGGCCGGCCCGCAACCGCAACCACATTCGCTTGTGCCCACACACCAGCTCTTCTTATCGAGCTAGCGATCCAGCTAAGGAGCACAACCGAGGATCCGAGGCGGAATCATGCCCCACAGTGGCCGCACGAGAGCAGACAGCGATGAAGGCCGCAGGGACAGGGTGTGTCAGCCACAATAACGGCAGGTTCCTCCCGCAGACGCACTACCCATCGGAATGTGACAGCGCAAGTAGGCTCGATGGAAGCACGAAGTGAAGCAGGATAGACGAGCTACGGAGACGAGACGAGTCGTGTACCAGGGGCAGGCCGGGACGATGAACCGCATGAAGCCGAAGAAAAAGTTCAAGAACGAAGCAACACCACAAGCCGCGTGCAGCCAAGCAGACCTCCCGGAACCTACGTGGGCAGTAACGAGGAGCCAACAGATGAGTGTCCACTGAACCCCCTTGTCAATACCCCCAACGACTATGGCACGAATTGCGCAATGCCAGACGGTAGCGTCTGACAATGGCATGCGTGACATTGCAGTGCCTAAAGGTGAGATTAGCCTCCGTTTTCAACCGCCTTGTTGTCGCCAGGGAGATCGAACCCACAAACAGAAACTTGACATCTTCGAGGACAGGGTGTCTGCCAAGCGCTTGCCCTATCGCCTGGAACTGCCCCGCAGGGAATGCCAAAAGGCTCGAGTATTAGCTGCGCTAAATTGCAAAGGTTGCTAATACGGGAAAACGGGTACCCGAGCCCCTATGCACTCGACAACCTGCTTCCACAAGTCAGTCCGAACTTCCTCGTCCCCTGCTGCACTGCCTGGCTACATCCTTTTTTCAGACGAATATGCTTCTTTTTGTTCGATATTCGATGATCGTGCTATCAGCATCTTTAGCCCCAGAAGAAGGCTCGATAATAGACACGTTGCATCGGCTAATCAGGATTGGCTGAGTGCTGTGTGTTTAATCAATTGTTACAGTACCCCCCCAATTCACCAAAAGCTGATCGATTGTAATCGATCGTAGTCGAGTGTAATCGAGTGTAATCGACGCGTAATCGAGTGTAATCGAGCTCAAGTCGCTTTCAGGGGGGGTAGGTGAATTGGCTCAATAACGAATACGAGTCTGCAAAATAAAGCCGCCCGAACAATACAGTCTTTCGGGCGGGGAGTTGCTCTCTCTCGCTCTCGTGTGACTGACACCGAGCATTTGGGGAATGCCCTGATTATTAGATTCGCGGTTAAACGAAGTTTGCACACAAGGTTTGCCCGGTCTCGCACTTACCTGTTTCTCTACTACGAGTCGTGTGTACGAGTTTCTCTCCACGAATCTGCAGGCTTACGTATTCGACGTGACCGACATCCGGCGCGGAGGCTCAGGGGTCCTGCTGCAGAAGCTGCAGGAGCACTCGGACATTGTGTACGGAGTACACTTCCACCCGAAGCAGCCGTTGATGGTGACGTACTCCGCCGACAGCACCGTGAAGATGTGGTCCATTAAAGGCTTCTCCTAGATCCCTCCGGATGCCGCGCCTCGGCTGACCGCGGCGTAGCCCGCAGCGCAATGGTTCACGCGTCCGGAAAGACGAACCCTGCCGAATTGGACTGCTGTCGTAGCCACTGCTCAACCGACGACCGGCAGTGCGGTTGAAAGGGCCCAGCGCATTCTTCGAAGTTCTCCGTCATTGCCGAATGCACTGCTGTCGCAGTCGGCGCCAGTTAACAGTTGGCGCGGCGAGAGAAAGTACGTAGTGTTCTCAGGGCTCTCAGAAGTTCCGTCATATACCGAGCTGACTGCAGTCGCGCAGCCTATATTCAACCGCCGATCAGCAGTGCGAGTGAGAGGGTTCATGGAGTTCTAAGGAGCTCGGTCGTACCAAACTGACTGCTGTCGTAGCCGACGACCAAGGGTCCAGCGCGTTCTCCGTCATGCCGAATGTCGGCGCCAGTCAACAGTTGGCACTGCGAGAAAGAGTCCAGAGGGTTCTCAGGGCTCTCAGAAGTTTCGTCATGCCGAACTGAGTGCAGTCGCGCAGCCTGTATTCAACCGGCGATCGGCGGTGAGAGGGTCCATGCAATTCTAAAACGCTCGGTCATACCAAACTGACTGCTGCCGTAGCCGATGCTCAACCGACGACCCGCAATGCAGTTGAAAAGGTCCAGCGCGTTCTCGGTCATGCCGAATGCACTGCTGTGTCGCAGTCGGCGCCAGTCGACAGTTGGCACTGCGAGAAAGAGTCCAGAGGGTTCTCAGGGCTCTCAGAAGTTCCGTCATGCCGAGCTGACTGCAGTCGCGCAGCCTATATTCAACCGACGATCAGCAGTGCGAGTGAGAGGGTTCATGGAGTTCCAAGCTAGGTCGCACCAAACTGACTGCTGTCGTAGCCGATGCTCAACCGACGACCGGCAGTGCGGTTGAAAGGGTCCAGCGCGTTCTCCGTCATGCCGAATGCACTGCTGTCGCAGTCGGCGCCAGTCGACAGTTGGCACTGCGAGAAAGAGTCCAGAGGGTTCTCAGGGCTCTCAGAAGTTCCGTCATGCCGAGCTGACTGCAGTCGCGCAGCCTATATTCAACCGACGATCAGCAGTGCGAGTGAGAGGGTTCATGGAGTTCCAAGCTAGGTCGCACCAAACTGACTGCTGTCGTAGCCGATGCTCAACCGACGACCGGCAGTGCGGTTGAAAGGGTCCAGCGCGTTCTCCGTCATGCCGAATGCACTGCTGTCGCAGTCGGCGCCAGTCGACAGTTGGCACTGCGAGAAAGAGTCCAGAGGGTTCTCAGGGCTCTCAGAAGTTCCGTCATGCCGAACTGAGTGCAGTCGCGCAGCCTGCATTCAACCGGCGATCGGCAGTGCGAGTGAAAGGGTTCATGGCGTTCTCAGGAGCCTGGTCACACCAAACTGACTGCTGTCGTGGTCGACGGCAATTGCCAATTGAACGTGCGGGAAAGAGGTTCTCGGCAGTTCCGTCTCGATTAACTGGCTCAGTGCGCGGAGAGCATGAGTTCTGCTGACGAAAATTGCAAACCAGAATGAAGATACATCTTCGTTGTCTCGGTTGGTCGTCGGAGGGGAGTGGCTTGTGACTGCCAGTCGAAGTGGTGGCTTCGTAGTGTACCGGGGAGAGCCTGAAACACGATGAGCAACGCTGCACATGTTCGGCGATACTGCAGAGCCGCAGGCCTACGGGTTAAAGAGCTGTTGATTTTTAAACCATGGCGCTTGCGGTAATCACAACTTGTAGGGTGGTCAGCCGGCCCCAGACCATCGTTGCGGCACTCTGTGCTTTAATTCAGACCCGGGCTCTGCTTGCTGAGGTTGACTGTAGCGCTCTTGCCCCAGAGCTGTCTTCGTTGTTCTGCTTCATCTCGACCGACTGCGGACAGCTCTCTTTTCGTCGTTCGTGCAGGATTTCCTTAGGCAAAACCCCTTCCACACTTAGAATAAGATCGGTTCCGTCCGCGGCGTCGGAGTTTTTCATGCTCGCAAACGTAAGCGTAATCGACGAGCGATGTGCCAAAAAAAACAGATGGTCCCCATCCCGTGCACATGATCATAGAGACATGCACGTCTAGCCTCAGTCGCCCTCGGACTTGCATTTTCTCCCTGCCTTCCTGCTCCCGTTTGTACTAGTCCGAAGGAAACAGCAAGACTAATGTCGGGTCAGCGCTGACCAAGCCCTTGAACCTGGCCATGACCATCTGTGCCAGCCGAGTGGCTCTTCAGTGCCAGTGTTTTCTTTTGGAACTAAAAAAAACGGGTTGCCCTTGAATGTGTTGTGCAAAAAAAGACGTAGGCAGCGTGTTTTGGCCACGGATGGTCGCGCATTTTCAAGCTCTGGCACGCAAAACCTGGCGTGAACAAGGCTACCGACGTGGGACCTTCGCCCAAAAAAGAAGAAGATCGAACAACAACCACTCCTTTGGCACCCAACAAGGCTCTTATGGCTTTAGTAAAATTCTGCACACACAGGACATCACCGCACCGAAGAAAAAAAAGAAGTGAACCCCATGCCGGTCAAACTCGTATGCACCGATGTAGACGGCACGTTGCTGGACAGTGATCACAACGTGAGAGAAGACACGGTGAAGGCGATCCACGAGATGCTCGACTACGGCATCGACGTCGTGGTCTGCACGGGGAGGGGAAACGGACAGTGGTTGAGGGACCTGAGAAGCACAGTGGGGAGGGATTGTACGATCGGGAAGCCAGCGGTGCTGAGGCATGGTAGGTTGGTGCTGGATAAAGAAGGGGAAACGTTGGAAACGACGACGTTGAAGCACGAGGTGCTTAAGCGGCTGGTGCAGGAAGTCGGACACGACATGGTGGTGGCCCACGACACCAACGGGCGGACGATGCTCAGGGACCACGACCAGAAGCTTCTCGACATGCTCGCGCACTTCGGCAACACCGACACGGAGATCATCGGCGACGAATTCGACCGCTTGGGCCTCCCGGACGAGCGGCAGGTTTTCGGGCTCGAATTCGCGTTTCCCGAGAACGTGCAGGAAAACATCCCCGCGATCCGGAAGAAGGTCGAAACCCTGCTGGAGGGGGACGCCGTGGTTCTGTCGGCGGTGCCTAGCTTTTTGGAGGTGGTGGCTGCGGGTGCCAACAAGGCGACCGGGATCAAGCGCATTTTCGAGATGCTGGGACACGTGCCGCACGAGACGCTGGCCATCGGCGACGGGGAGAACGACGTTGAAATGCTGCAGCACATCCGCGAGAACGGCGGCGTCGCGGTCGCGATGGGTAACGCGGTGGCCAAGCTGAAGGACCACGCCGAGCACCACGTCTCCTCGAACAACGACGGAGGGTGGGCAATGGCGATGGAGCAGCACGTCCTTCCCCACTACCGGCAAGCCAAGTAGGCACGCCTAGGGAAGCCCCAAATTGTTTTGAGACTGAAAAAAAAAAAAAAATGGCGAAAAAAAGACATCGTGCGAGAATCTGACCGGCACCCACGGCTTACGCTCCACGTGTGGAACGTGTGGATTTCCACACGTTAATTCTTTTTGGATTTTGTTCCCCCACGTGTGGATCCACAGGTACCACATGTGGATTCTGATTTATTGTTCCACATGCAGGGGAGTCTAGGCCCACTAGTGGTCAAGGCCGCACAGCCAGGTGTCGCCAAGTCCAGTAGCAACCTACCTACGTGGCGACGCTATTTTTTTTTTTGCCGTCGCACATGAGGGGAAAGGTATTTTTCCCCTCGAACCTTAAGCGCCCACATGTGGACCCCGTATTTTCTCTGAGACCGAAAACGGAGCGTAAGCCCTGCCGGCACCCTTCGGACCCAAATATTCGGGTTAGTCTATTTTTGTCTTTTTCCAGTTGCGCACCGTATCCGGAAACGGATACGCTACGGATCCGAAGACACTAACCGGGGATAGCTGTCGTCTGCCCATCAATGGATAAGTAAAGTCCCGCCAATACTTTCTCTCCAGCTGTGAATCACTGCGCTGCTGCTCCGGGACTTGGTTCCAGAGGTGCGCAGTTGAGCATGCACGCAGCGCAACTGCGGCAAGTGGAGACGAAGGGTGCTGTGCATCCCGCTCTCACTACAGGTCGCAGCCTGCTTAGTAAAATTCCCCGTGTTGAGTCAAATTAAGCCGCATACTCCACGCCTGGTGGTGTCATTCCGTCAATTCCTTTAAGTTTCAGCCTTCTCGGCTAGCATCCGGCTTGACCTGTACGTACGGTGGTGGTCGCAACGCGGTGGCCAAGCTGAAGGACCACGCCGAGCACCACGTCTCCTCGAACAACGACGGAGGGTGGGCAATGGCGATGGAGCAGCACGTCCTTTCCCACTACCGGCAAGCCAAGTAGGCACGCCTAGGGAAGCCCCAAATTGTTTTGAGACTGAAAAAAAAAAAAAGAAAATGGCGACGAAAAAAAGACATCGTGCGAGAATCTGACCGGCACCCACGGCTTACGCTCCACGTGTGGAACGTGTGGATTTCCACACGTTAATTCTTTTTGGATTTTGTTCCCCCACGTGTGGATCCACAGGTACCACATGTGGATTCTGATTTATTGGTCCACATGCAGGGGAGTCTAGGCCCACTAGTGGTCAAGGCCGCACAGCCAGGTGTCGCCAAGTCCAGTAGAAGCCACCTACGTAGCGACGCTATTTTTTTTTTTGCCGTCGCACATGAGGGGAAAGGTTTTTTTCCCCTCGAACCTTAAGCGCCCACATGTGGACCAACCTATTTTCTCTGAGACCGAAAACGGAGCGTAAGCCCTGCCGGCACCCCTCGGACCCAAATATTCGGGTTAGTCTATTTTCGTCTTTTTTCAGTTGCGCACCGTATCCTGAAACGGATACGCTACGGATCCGAAGACCCTAACCCCCCCCACATGGGACAGCTGTCGTCTGCCCATCAATGGAGAAGTAAAGTCCCGCCAATGCTTTCTCTCCAGCTGTGAATCACTGCGCTGCTGCTCCGGTACTTGGTTCCAGAGGTGCGCAGTTGAGCATGCACGCAGCGCCACCGCAACTGCGGCAAGTGGAGACGAAGGGTGCTGTGCATCCCGCTCTCACTACAGGTCGCAGCCTGCTTCTCGGCTAGCATCCGGCTTGACCTGTACGTACGGTGGTGGTCACACCCGTCTTGACCGCTGCAAATCTACCCGCAGTTGCCGATTGACCGGCCACTGTCGCCAGACTGACGAAACGGTTAGAAACCGATCGGTCAAACGTGCGGTCCGGGTTATGTCCTACCCGGAACCGCCCACTTATCCCCCCCACCCCGTCTTATATATGACGCGGTTGTAGGGACCTCCTCCCCGTGACGGATTCGCCTGTGCTCTGGTAGTACGGATATTCCGCGCTGATGATGGTCTGCCTTACGTGTCCGTGGCTTAAGGGCCGAACGGCGCAGACGGGACCAGTGCGGTGTTGAGCACATATCCATTCCAAGCACGTTCTTGCAAACCCACCGTCTCACCGTCTTATGTGACACTTTTTCGCGGAATGGGTGCTATACAACGTAATCTTCGGAAAAGACTTGACGGTAGCATTGATCATGCACGAGAGACAGCGTTCCATGTCTAATCATTAAACCAAGGTTTTCACCCCATGAGAGATGCAGCATGAAACTAAGATCCTTCCCCCTTCCCAGATTCCCTTCCCCCTTAGAACTTCGCCGAATATCCTCTTTCCCACCACTGCTCGAAGGAGACTGGACGCCGTCGTCAAACATTCAGGAAAGGCAGTGCTCTGTTTAACCCTTTACGGGCAGGGGTCATGTATTTATGTCGAAAAAGCCAAACCCCGAGGCCTTCAGAGTACAGACACGTCAATGTTTAAGAGATGTGTCACGAAACCTTTTCAAGGAGCACCAGAACACCTATTTTTGGAGGCGTAACACTCTCGAGTTTGACCCGTAGATTCCCCAGAAGGCTTTCTGCGCGCTGGACAACTCACCCTCCCTCCGTCCGTAAGGGGTTACGCATAAAACTACCCCCACGGCGGATCCTGCCGGTCGTGATATTAAGTCATCGACCGCACCTGGGGGGGCATGGCAGTGCAAAAAAGACGAATTGCCCATCTCTTTTTTATAGTATAGTAAGCACCTGCTTTGTAGGAAATCCTTCAGATTGCCAGCCTCTGCGACCGCTGCGGGTCGCACGACGATCGCGCACCCCTGCCGGCACAGCTGGCCCCTCGACGACTGCCGCATGGAAGCCGGAGAACGAGAAAGACTTGGTCAAGGTTCTTGCCTCCCGGTTACGCACCACGTCTTTTTTACTAAAATGCCATTGGACGCCCACCCCTGCACCTGCTAGTCCGTCATTAGGTGCCACCGCAGGCCGCATACCGCTCGTTTCCTAGGGAATCCTGATCTTGTTGTTGCTAACATAGCTCTTGACCGTTGAACAGCCGGCCGCAACCCGAAACGTTGCGTGCAGTGTTCGATTGCGGTCTCCGACTGACCGGTCGGCCTGACTGGCCAAACGTGTGGCTAAAACCCGGACCAAGGGTGCCGTTTGACCGTCAAACTCCCCCTGAGTCATAAACCGCTACGTTGCGGCCAGTGGCCGGCTACTTTCTCAGACTGGCCTTGCCAGAAACTGAGCAAAGGTGCGGTCGCGACCATGGTCGGTCTGCGATTTCGGCGTCGAAAAACTAAAATTCATTTGCAAAGTGTCCTCCTCACCTCATCCTTTCCCCCCGTCTTTCAAAAGAGACGTGCCTTGAGCTCTCGCAGCACAGGTAGTTTCTGAGACGAGCTACGAACTGCCACCGACGGCTAGCCAGACCATCGCACAATCGGTTGCCTGTTTAGTGGAAGTTACCTCTTATTTCTTTCAAGTTACTTGCCATGTGGGGAAGTACTGACGGTACTGTTCAGTTCGTTGTATGACGAATCCAAGGCATACAATCCCGCGCCAACTAAACTAAGATCCCACCGTTTCCGGTTCTTTGTAAGCCGTTCGGGCAGTGCTTGCTAAGCGCGTCGAGCATGGCAATAATCCCGTGGACTGTAGGATCATTTTCAACTGTGCAAGCACGCATCCCTCCTCCGTCAAACCTCTGAATTCTGCTTGAGGGCAGCGGCCTCTCTCTTCACCGCCAAGTCTTGGTTGTAGCATCCCCG